>JAADXE010000009.1:0-123351 GCA_023337545.1 Pythium coloratum
AGGGTGGTTCAGGATCTGCTGGAACGTCAAGTACTCGTTCTCCGCACGGAAAATCGGACGACCCACCAGCATCTGGAACACCATGCACGCCAACGCCCACAGATCGCAGCCGCGCGACGCCTCCAGATCACGCAGCACTTCGGGCGACACGAACTCGGCCGTGCCGCAGAACGTGTTGGTGCGGTGCTCCTCCGTCTCGTCCTTGGCGGTGCCGAAGTCAGTGACCTTGATGTGTCCGTTCTCGCTGAGCAGGATGTTCTCGGGCTTGAGGTCGCGGTGGATGACACTCTGTTATCACCATCATACTGTCAGTTCATAGGCTGCAGTAGTAAATCGCCTTCGCGTGATCCAACGCACGTTCTCATGGAGGTATTCGAGTGCCAGCACGACTTCCGCGATGTAGAACTTGGTCAGTTCTAACGAACACGCGCGGTCCGTGTAGCCACGCGCCGTCATCTCCTTGTGGTGCTTGCTGCAATATCGAATCCATTCATCAGTCTCCTCCCCACAATGCGGATATTCGAATGAGTGCACTCACGTGATGACGTCCAGCAGTTCCCCACCACGGCACAACTCCATGACCATGTACAAGTAGTTGTCGTCCTACAAACACCATCAGCACCATCAGCATCAGCCACAACATCAATCACTCGACAACCATCAATCGATCACTCACGTGGAAGGTGTAGTAGAGTTTGACGATGCGTTCGTTGGCCACTTTCGTGAACACCTTGCGCTCCATCATCACGAACTTGACCTTCTTCTCCTTCATGATGAACCGCTTCTCCATGATTTTCACTGCGTACTCCGCGCCCGTGTCCTTCATGCGCGCGTGCACCACTCGCGCATACGCTCCCTCGCCCAGCGTCGTGCCGAACATGAAATCCGCAGGCGAAGGCTTCTTGTGTCCCTTCATCGTCGCGACGTGTTGCCCCTGGTTATCAGCCACGGACCCTGCATCATCAACGCATCCATCTATCAGTCACCTCGTCCATCAATCGAACAGCAATACTGCGCAGCCAACCTGAGTGCGTGCGCCCATAGGCATTCGATCCCCTGCGTACACTGGCCATTGTGCCCGAGCAAACGCAGATGCGCAAATTGCCTCAACGTTCCTGTGCAAATCTGGGCGTTCTACGGATCTGTTCGCGATGAAAACACCACGGATCGCAAGCGCGAGAACTCTTCTTCCACGAGAGCTTTCTGGGTCTCGTCTCACTGCGTTGCTGTCGCAGCGAATGCCTCCTTCGTCGCCGTGGTCCACGCCGCTTGCTCGCTTGATGCACCGGACTGTCTTGATGTCCCGCGTGTTTCGTTTGCCTTTGGGAGTTCACCCTCAAAAAGACCAGGTGGTGCCATCTAACACGGGACATATCCCTCGTTGGAGTGGTCCCCGCTGGCTTCGCTTTCTCTTCCCCCCTCCTCTTCCACCCTCGTCCCTCCCCCGCTTTCGTGACAAAACGAAACAGCACGGCGCACTATTCAGATGTGTCATCCACTCTCTATTTTAGCAAATGGATGCGAATCAGGAGACTATTTTAGGGCCTTAGATTAGGGCTGCAAACGAGCCGGTCAAGATTCGTGTCGACAATGCGATGAAAACCTCCCAGAACCACATTAACCTTTGTAGATGCATACTTACCCACATCCTATACCTTATCAATGACGTCGTCGGTTTAACTACCTCTTGAAGCCAATAGATCACAAAACGTGATCTCACTTCAACTCGTTCCCTTTGTGCCCATCAACGGCCATGCAACTGATGACGTTGGCGAGCGGGGAACGGCGCCCTGGCTTTGGCGTTCGCGGGAAGCGAAGGCAGATGGATGAAGCGCCGTCCGCGCTTCGTCTGCAGTCTCTCATGCGTGGCGTTCACGGGCACCGAGGCTCCGTGGGCCAGCTTGCACTGCCGGAACACAGGGGAGCGGCTCGGCTGCTGCCTCCTGGGCCAGCGGCAACAGGAAAGTCCGCGTGCCGTGCGTGACCTGACCCGGCTCGTCCGCCAATCCGTTCGCGTGTCGTTGCTACAACTTGAATTTCCCCGCGAGGACCGCGGACAGCGGACAGCGGCGCCCTCCATTCGACAGCTCACTTGCGAACTCAACGCCGCCAGCTCACCACCAAGACCTCTTCTCTCGAGATGTTCGCTGCCCACCACACCACTCGCGCCGTCGCTGGCGCTGCCACGCGCGCCATGGGCGGTCTGCGCAACAAGAGCGACCTCGTGACGCTCGAGAAGCGCGGTGCCGTCGCCATCCTGCGCCTCAACGACCCAAAGAAGATGAACCCAATGACCAAGCCGTTCGGTGAAGCCCTCAAGGGTACGTGTGCCTTATTCTATGAGTTATGTAGGACTTGTGATCAACTATATTCCTTATCTGTGTAGCTCGCATCGAGGAGGTGAACGCGCGTGCGGACGAGTTCGGCGCCGTCGTCCTCACGGGCGAAGGCCGTGCGTTCTGCGCCGGTGGCGACCTGAACTTCCTGCAGCACCGTCAGGTGGACTCGGCCACTCGCAACACGTAAGTGGACTCGCACCGCTGTTGCACTGTATACCACCACATGATGCTGACCAAGTGTGGCCTGTGTGCTCATCTGCAGTGCAATCATGCGCGACTTCTACGAGTACTTCCTGCCGCTGCGCTCGCTGGAGATGCCGACTGTCGCGGCCATCAACGGCCCTGCCATCGGCGCCGGCTTGAGCATTGCGCTCTTCTGTGACATGCGTGTGGCTGCGCACGACGCCAAGATGGGCGTCACCTTCACGACCCTCGGCCTGCACCCAGGCATGGGCACTTCCCACTTCCTGCCGCAGATCGTCGGCCCTGAGCAGGCCAACTACCTCATGCTCACGGGTAAGACCATCGACGGCATCGAGGCTGAGCGCATCCGCTTGGTGAGCAAGTCGGTCCCAGCCGACCAGCTCGTGGACGAGGCGGTCAAGCTCGCGGAGGAACTCGCGGCGCCATCGTCGACGGCCGTGCGTTCGGTCGTTCGCACCATCCGCTTGAAGCAGGACGCTGGTCTGGACGCGGCGCTGCAGCGTGAGGCTGACGCCCAGGCGCACACGTACGCTTCCCACGACTACGCTGAGGGCGTCAAGGCGCTGATGGAGCGTCGTAAGCCAAACTTCCAGGCGCTCGAGTCCTTCAAGTACTAATCCGGAGGCCCAAACCAAGTAAATGCAGTGAAGTGACCGACTGCGATAGAAGTACCTAGCTAGATGGATACAATTGAAAATTGCATGTAGAACATGTTGATACGAAACCCTCCGTCCACACGATCATCCCCACGCTTCATGAACGAAGAGAGCCTCAAGGTGACACGCTGGGTGAAGGGATCCGATATCAGGTTACGGAGGTTTCTCCCGCCATGTGCGATCTGTGTTGGCGGGCTGGTTGCGTTGCTTGGCGCACCGAAGATGGGATGATAGAGGTCCTGAGAATGGGAGGCTCGCACTGAAGAAACTCCTTTCAGTATTCAAAGACTCCAGCAACCAGCAATACAGCACCAGAACAGATCATGGATCCATTCCTAGTAGAGGCGATCAAGGAGGCAGAGCAGGGTCTGGCCGAGGGTGGTATCCCCATCGGCTCGGTGCTCGTGATCGACGGGCGCGTGGTCGCACGCGGCCACAACCGCCGCGTCCAGAAAGGCAGCGCCGTGCTCCACGCCGAGATGGACTGCCTCGAGGCTGCGGGCCGCCTCACGGCTGCCGACTACGCGCGCGCGACGCTGTACTCGACACTGTCGCCGTGCGATATGTGCAGCGGTGCCGTGCTGCTGTACAAGATCCAGAAGGTGATCGTCGGTGAGAACAAGACGTTCGTTGGCCCGGAGGAGTACGTGCGCTCGCGCGGCGTCAACCTGACTGTGCTCCAGGACGAGACGTGTATCCGACTCATGGAAAACTTCATCAAGGCCAAGCCCACGCTGTGGAACGAGGACATCGGCGTGTAGATGGAAGCGTAATACACATCCGCTTTGCCACTCTAGGAGCCTGTCGCCTCACACGACTCGTATATACCAGTGATTCAAACCACACTCGCAAGATCGTTGTGTTTCAGTTGGACGTTCAAAAAGAACTCGACACCGTGGGGGTGCAAGCGAGTGGAAGTAAGCATCCGCGTACAGCCTGGAAGCCAGCAATGTGTCCATGAGCAATAGTTTATCTTTGTGTTGTGAGAAACCAAATTGATCAAACGCGTCCAAGTGTCAGACGTGTGGCTGTTTGCTCGACTTCAGCCATTCGAACTTGAACGTCGTATCGGTCCCTAGGACATAAATCGCAGTAGATACACATTTAGTGAGCCCAAACAAGTTGAAAAGCAGACGTGCGTGCAGATCTCTCACCGTAATGGTCCAGTGTCAGGTTGAACAGTAGGAACACCCACATGAAGAGAGGGGATTGGATGAGCGACCAGTGCTTCTCCAATGTAAATACGAGCTGGTTCAAGGCCGAGTGACGCTTCACTCGACGCTGCATCAGGAGGCAGAAAACAACAAGAGAGACCAGCTCCATGGCCGCATATTCCGCGACCACATACGCGTTTGCTTGGATAGCTGTCGGTGTCAGGGCCGTCAACGCGGAATAGTATACGCGATTTGGAAGAAACGAGATGATGTACAGGTACACCGCTGCGAAAACGCCGATTTGAAGTCAGAATCATCCGTGGCAGTCAGCATAAAATCTTGGCAGGACGACACTCACCGTAGGAAGAGGCCATCACGACTTCAACGAACTCGACCAGCACGTAGAACTCCATCATGTGCAGGAGCTTGAGTGTGAGCTGCACTAGTTCGAATTGGGCGACGTCGCGTTTCAGTGTGATCCTTACGTCTGAGCCCCCGGCGGCAACCTTAGTGGACGGCGCTATTACCTCAAGGTTTCGACGACTACCTACGGCAATTCTCCTCATCATCCTTTGCGCGGCAAGGTCAGGCTTGGAGCATACGCGTGGGTTGGACTCCAGCATTTGAACTGCCAAGTGTGCCACCCCAAACTCGAGTTCCCTCACGACTTCTTGCTGGATAGTCTTCGGGCTGACTGGCTTACTGCCGTATGCCAACTCCGCATCTCGTTCGGCAGCTTTCTGTAGTCGGCTTAGCACCACCGAAATCTCACCAAGCGCAATCACGCTCTGAATAGTGTCGATGATCATAATGAAGACCACACTGCCTTGCGATGCTCCGCTTTGCATCATCAACGTGACGAAAAGTGTGTGGAAGATGTCGACATGAGACACAAGATACGCTGGCGCAAAGTCGTCAGCGCCGTCTAGTCCATTGTTGACCAGGTTCTTGAACACGAGTTTGATCAGCGGCAATAACATCGTGAAGTAGATCTGCTTGTCGTTTGGGAGCCGCTTGAAGATGACGATGTAGGCGAAGTAGAGTTGCAACATTGTGGCCTGCATGATGGTCACGAGAATGCGCCGCTTGAGAGTGCGCTGGAGACTGGCGTCGGCTCGAAGCTTGTCCTTCCAGGTTATCCACATAACGAAGCCAACCATTCCCATGACGGGCCCAGTCTGGATGTGGATGAGAAAAGGAACAGGAAAACCAACGACTTGGGTCCAGACGAACGTGATCATGTACGTGACCAGGGCAATGAGAACCGAAGCGACACAGATCCGTTGAGTCGAGATCGTAAGCTCCGGGATCACGCGAGAAAATTGTGCGATGGTCACATAGGAAGGGAGAAATGCTGCCAACATGCCACGGACAAAGAATCCGATGCGTTGGTGTTCGAATGGGTCGCTTGGTGGGCTCAGAGGGATGAGATCTGTGGCGACCACGAACACAAGACACGGCACGGGAACGAGAGCGCCTATCAGCAGCGAACGTAGCCGACTTGGTTGGCCGGCCTCGAATTGTCGAAACACATGGAGCCGGTCGACGGAGTACTTTCCCTGCAACTCGACTTGAAAGGAGTCCCAGAATTCGACCAAGCTCTCCACGTAGGCGTGGCAGCAGCGCATGCTCACGACAAACGAAGTCAACGACGAAATCGTCAGCAAGCTGCCAAATGGGCCAAGCTCAATGGACGTTGCTCTGTGGTTATTTTTGCGAGTGTCATAAGGCCAACTAAGTGAGGACGAGCCGAATCATTGTTCATGCGTCGGAGTGAGTTCTATATATTTAGTACACACCCGATGGCTGCCATTCAGTATAAATTTCAAACGACCTGTGCGGCACAGGCTGTGCGTGACGAAACAGGGTCACATTCCATTAAATGGAGGGTACGCTTGACTTGCAGTCACGATCGGCGCCTTCTCCCCGATGAGTGCAAATGATGACAGCTGAGCGGCTCCCGCTACAATTGACTATGTGCCAGATAGACTAGTGGGCCATCGCGATGCTAGAACTCTTCATTCGGACGGTGTCAGGCCAGCTCCCTCAACCTTTTTAAAGGTTGATCTCGTTGACTAGTCTCGTCCCTTGTTAAAGGGACGAGACTAGTCAACGAGGTCATCAACGAACTGTTGGACTCGGACACATTCACAGGGAGATGACATTCCCTAGCATACTGCTTTCGCAATTTGCAGGGCTAACAATGCTCATCGCTGTCGAGAGGTCGGGTGGCCCGAGCTGCCTGGGTCTTGGGTTTGCCCGTCTCGTTATCGCTGCCTGACAGCTCGGCTCTGGCTTCTTCTTCCTGTTTTAACCTAGTCGTGGCATCGGTACTTCTCGCGCTTACCGAGGCACAGCTACTCGCAACACCAAACCCACCAAACGCTGGGTTGGTGCTCCGAAGGAGTACTCGTGAGCTGTGCGTCGGATGAAACCCTCGATCCTCCTCCTAAAAATGTAAGTCTTCCACTCACCTGAAACTACTCATATCATGTTTCCAAGGTATCTATCCACGCGGAAGAAAAGAACGTCTTCTTCACACCACACCAAATACCAATAATGAAAGGTTCATCAACCAAATCGTACTTACTCTGAACAATGCGAACTTAACGCAACGGTTCGTACTTTAGCGGAGGTACCTGGCCGGTGAGCCAGAAGAACTCGCCTCGTGTGGATCGACCCGCTGAGCGGCTCCACCACAAAGCTCACACAAGCAAGTGATTGAGTGACGTAGAGAAGAGAAAATATGAGCGCCGAGGCCGACAAGCAGCGTATCGAGACGGCGTTGCTGCAGTTCGTGGACCAGTTCGGTGCCGTGCCGGACACGTTCGACTTCGCCAACAAGAATGGCGTGAGCCACGACCTCGTGGTCGGCGTCATGAAGTCGCTGCTCACGGACGCGTTCCTGCTCAGTGACGAGCTCAGCGTGTCGTTCTACGTGCTCAAGGACGAGGCCAAGAGCTTCCTGGAAAACGGATCGCCTGAGGTGCAGGTCTTCAACGCGATCCCGACGGAGGGCGTCGAGCGCACGCAGCTCGAAGGCGCGGTCAGCGCCGCTACGCTCAAGGTCGGCATGAGCGCGTGCATGAAGAACAAGTGGATCCGCCTGGACAAGGCCGACGGCAAGTTCTACCGCAACGTACGTACATGCTTGTGTGGTGTGCAGTTGTATAAACCAGCGGACTGACAGCGTGTGTGTGATCAGGTCGACTCCGTGGAGGATGAGGTCGTCACGCAGCTTCAGCAGATCGTGAAGACGGACGGCAACCTGTCGGCCGTCACCAACGAGGAGGCCAAGACGCTCAAGCGTCGTAACCTCGTGGAGGTCCGCACGCGCAAGTTCTACATGCTCACCAAGGGCGCGAACTTCGCGACGCAGCGCAAGAAGCAGGCTGCTGGCCTCAACAAGGAGATGCTCGAGGGGTACGTTTTCACATGAACCCACTTTTTGAACCCACGGACGATGGAACGCTCACGTGTGTGACTACTGTGTGGACTGTAGCGACGCCTGGAAGAAGGAGACGTTCAAGCCGTACAACTTCAACACCATGGGTCTCACTGTGGGCGGCGGCCACCTGCACCCGCTCATGAAGGTCCGCGCCGAGTTCCGCCGCGTGCTCATGGACATGGGTTTCCAGGAAATGCCAACGAACCGCTACGTGGAGAGCAGCTTCTGGAACTTCGATTCGCTCTTCCAGCCGCAGTCGCACCCAGCGCGTGACGCCCATGACACGTTCTTCCTGTCCAGTACGTTTTGTTTCTCGCTCTATTTGGGGTTGAAAGTCTCTTTAGCTGACGCTACGACTTCTCTTTCGTTACACAGCGCCCCAGAAGTGCCTGACCGTGCCAGAGGACTACTACAAACGCGTGGAGGACATGCACGAGAACGGCGGCCACGGCTCCATCGGCCACGGCCGTGGTGCCTTCAAGCGTGAGACCTCGATGACCAACATCCTGCGTACGCACACGACGGCGATCTCGGCGCAGATGCTGTACAAGCTCGCGAACCAGGAGGGCGGTTTCCAGCCGCAGAAGTACTTCTCCATTGACCGCGTGTTCCGTAACGAGAGCATGGACGCGACCCACTTGGCCGAGTTCCACCAGGTCGAGGGCGTCGTCGCGGACTACGACCTGAGCCTGGGCGACCTCATCGGTATCATCCAGGCCTTCTTCAAGAAGATCGGCATCACGCAGATGCGCTTCAAGCCAGCCTACAACCCGTACACGGAGCCGAGCATGGAGATTTTCGCGTTCCACCCGGACCTGAACAAGTGGACCGAGATCGGTAACTCGGGTGTCTTCCGTCCGGAGATGCTGCGTCCAATGGGCCTGCCGGAGAACGTGCGTGTCATTGCCTGGGGTCTGTCGCTTGAGCGTCCAACGATGATCAAGTACCGCCTCAACAACATCCGCGACTTGTTCGGCCACAAGGTCGACCTGGAACAGACCCGAACAGCCAAGTTGTACCGCTACTAAGCACGCGCGACGTCAATTCGCTACGGTTTAGAGCACACTGGCAGGCGGCTTTGGGTTCCTCCTACACAACGAAGGTAAGGCAGTGATTAGGAAGGCCGAGGTCGGCAGGTCAATGAGACAGGTTGCATTTTGCATTCGTGTTGTGTGTACGAGCATAGGTTTGACCAACAGAGTAGACAGACAGACACAACGACGTCGTAGTATGATCGTATTCACAACTCTAGTACGGACAGTGCCCACCTCCTTTCTAATATCCAAACGACGTGGCCACCTTCTTGGCCTGTTCCCAGAAGAGGAACGTAAACACCGTGTGTGGGCCGATACGGAAGTACTGCGCCGTCCAGCCCTTGTAGAAGCCGCGGATGCCTTCGGAGCGGAAGGTCTTGCCCATGCAGTCCAGCAGGCCGTTATACAGTTCGCCCTTGCCGTTCACGACCTTCTGGCTGTACAGACGCGTGGAGATTACATCCATCGGGTTCATCGCAGTCGCGACCACGAGTCCGCTGACGAAGCTCGCGCCAAACTGGACGCTCACGCCGTCTTGCAGGCCAGCCGCCATGACGATGTTCTTCGCCTGCGTGTACGTCGAGAGCTGCGCCGCGGAGCCCATCTACACAACCGATCAAAGCGCGAGTTAGTGCAGGCTTTAAGCGACACTGGTGATGCCATAGAGCCAACATACAGCGACACGAGGAAGCGCCGCAGAAACGCCTCGGTACAGGCCGAAGAAGCCCTCGGTGCGCAAGACGTGCTTGAAACCATCGATCTGTTCCACATCAAACGTCAGACTCGCGTACCGTCAAGGGCATGATTCAAGAACCCGGACTCACCATGCCAGTGTACTGGTACTGAGCATTCAGCTTCGCCGCGGAACTCGCAGCCTGGATACGAGCCTTGATGAGGAAGAATGGACTGCCCACAGCCGCACCGACAATGCCTGTTCACACTGATCTTTAGCCGCCAACTCAACCTCAAAGCCTGATGATGAACAGCTTCACTCACCGGACGACGCAGCAGCGGCAATGTTGCGGATGGGGAACGAGTAATGCGTCGGGTCCGTGGCGCCGTAGAATCGCTGCAGTGGCTCAAACAGGCCCAGACGCGGCGCATTCATCGCCCACTACACCAGACGCATATCACTTCCATTAGATTCGTCCATTTCCCGAGCGATAAACCACATTGACGGCGAGCGTACCTGGTAGCCGATGCCTGGAATCAGACCTCGCTGGATGCCGACGATACCCTCAGTGCGGAGGATCTGGAAGAAGCCGTGCGCGAAGTTGCGGTAGCGCACGCTAGGTGCCGGGCCTCCCGTGCCCACGGCGTTGCGTGCCAGCTCGCCCTGCAGCTGCATGCGCGTCTTGACGACCTCCATGGGGTTGGAGATCACGCAGGCGCCGCTGGTGGCGAAGCCCGCGAGCGAGAACTCCACCAGAAAGTTGCGCTTCGCGGGCGTAGGAGCTGCTTGCGACGAAGAGCTCATCTTGAGTTGTGTTGGCGACCCTGTCGGCGTGAACGACGTCAAACCACCGACGAAAGTTGGCGTCTTCGCCAACTTTTGGGTTGTCGATGACTGTGACACCCCACTTCAAGGGCCCTACTCATATCCGCTTGCACAAACACCAACCACGTCACGTTTTCTGGCCTTCGGGAATACGATACGGAGGTTCACCGTATTTTGCTTCCGTATTTACTGTCTAGTGCCGTGAATTAGCATTCAAACGGGCAGAAGCCAAAATGCGAGTGTGATGTGGGAGGCGACGGCGCCTCACGCGGGCGATAGGGAGGGCAGACACGCGCCCGTTATAGGATGGAGTCTAGGCGAGGGGAGATCTTCGCGTTGGCACTGCTTGTGTTGTTGGTGGCCGCTGTGGGCGACGCAGTCGTCAGTCGCCAACTCCCCTCAGCTTGTCCAGACGCCATGGCGTCTCGTGCTCCGCGTCCGCGTCCGCAGCCGCATGCCGTGGACTTGAACCACCCAGCGCTCGCCCGCGACTACGAAGTGTGTACGCGCCCTCCGTTGGACCCGCCGCGAGAAGGCAGCTTCGACGTGCTGGTCAACTGCTTCAAGGTGTCGTTCGCCGCAGACGTTCCAAAGGAGTACTTCAAGTACGACGTCTCCGCCGTCTCGCGTCCGCGCCCACCACACCCGCCACGCCCACCAGTGGTGGCGATTCAACAGCAGCAAGCCACTGAGGCAACGCCGGAGCCGACGGTAGTGACTCCAAGTACCGGAAGTGCCGACACGCCGGGCACTTCTGCGAGTAGTGACGACACCACGGAGGCTCCGAATGAAGAACCCACGCCCCCAACAGCCACTACGGCTACTCAAGACGCATCTCCAGCGAGCCAGCGCGTGGGGAGTGCTGATGCAGCTACGGAGGAAGCGCCGGCTCCTGAGCCGGCCGTACAGACGCCGCCACCCGCGACGTCACGGCGGCTGCCCACGAAGCTTCTGCGCGTGATCGTTGGTGAGCTCATCACCCAGCAAAGGGAGCTGTTTGGAGAAACTCGCGTCGTCCACGACGGCATGGCGAGTCTCTACGCGCCGGTGCGACTGGACAGCGGCACTGACATGGTGTTCGAGAACGTGGTGCTCTCGCACGGCTCAGGGTTCCGAGGCGCCTTTGACGTGACGATCAAGTTGGTGGAGTCGATGAAGTGGATCTACTGCGCAAGTATGGAGACATGTCGCAAGCGACTGTCAACCCGACTTCTGTGATCCAAGCGCTGAATGTCGTGCTGCGCCACTTGGGCGCACAACGGTGAGTGTTTCTCTATTCTTTCTGGATAGTTGATCTTTCTCAACTCACGAGTCTAATGGTTCATTTTGATTTTGGTAGATGCACGTCAATTGGCCAGAATCTATTCAGCTCGCGGCACCCGATTCCACTCAGTGGAAAGAAGGAGTTGCACCTGGGCGTTCATCAGAGCCTGCGCAGGGGGGACCCAGCGCTGCACCTCAATGTGGACACGGCGGCCGCAGTCTTCTACGCTCTGGTGCCGCTCATCGACTTGGCGATGGAGATCGCACATGTGCAAAGCATCCAAGAACTTGTGCGTCGCAAAGCCCGATGGCCGAAAGCCATTTGCCATCTTCGTGTGACCGTCACGCACCGCCCCAAAGCTTCGGCACAGACGATCTGTGAGGTCGGCCACCATGGAGCCGACGAGACAATGCTGCTCGATCGCCAGGGTCGTGAGGACGCGCCGCCACCTCGCTCAGTCGCCAAGTACTTTCAAGAACGCTACTCCATCACGCTCCGCCACCCAGAGCTTCCGGTGGTCAACGTCGGCTCTCGGCGTTTTCCTGAGTGGCTCCCGATGGAGCTGTGTGAAATCGCCCCAGGGCAGCCGTGCGCCGATCAGGATGGCGTGGACGTCGCGGAAATCATCAAGCACTGCAAGCAGCTGCCAAGTGAGCGGAAGCAGAGTATTCAAGACGGCCTCGCGTCCGCTGCGTTTGAAAACGACCCGTTCTTACAGGCGTTTGGTGTTCGTGTCAGTCGCGAAATGGCTGTTGTGCCTGCTCGCCGACTGGAAGCTCCAGCGCTCCGAGTGTCTGACCGCGTCGTGAACCCAATCAACGGTCAGTGGGACAGCTCACGCGATCGTCTCTACCGCCCGCGTCGACTTGTGGCGTGGTGTGTCGTGAATCTCTCGCGACTCGCTATCGGCGAGGTCGAGCGTGTGATTCGGTCGTTGGTTTCGGAGGCTCGTCGGCGTGGCATGGTGGTTGACGACACTTCTCCTCCAATCGTCAGCTCCGGTGGTAGTGAAGGTCGCGATATTGAAAAGTTGATGCGAGCGGGCTTCGACCAGGCCAAGGCTCGACACAACCAGTACCACCTCGACCTCATCGTCGTCATCAAGCAGCAGCAAGACACCGAGTACAACGTGATCAAGCGCGTCTCGGACTCGGTGTTGGGTGTTCCGAGCCAGTGCATGCTTGCCACCAAGCTCGCACGCGCTAAAGGACAGTACTTCGGCAACGTCGTGCTCAAGATAAACATGAAGCTCCGAGGTCTCAACTTTGTTGTCGACAGGCCTCTGAAAGAGATGACCCGCTCTGCAATTTACTTCGGAGTGGATGTGGACTACAACCCCGCACGTGCAGTCCATACGCCCCCTATCTACGCAGTCGTCGCCTCGATGAACGAGTTCGCTGGACGGACGGCTCCGTACGTGGGCATCGCCTCCACGCTGCCTACGATGTTGTGGGAGCTTCTGGTCAAGTACGAGCAGCGCCAAGGGATCAAGCCCGACCGGCTCTTCTACTTTCGTGACGGTGTGGACAATGGGCGCATGGACGAAATCTACCAAGCCGAGATGAAGGCTCTCCACCATGCGTGGCTGATGTTCGCGCCGGAACTTCCTGCGCCTTCGATCACCTTCCTCATCGTCACTCGCCGCCATCACGTGCGCTCGTTCCCACAATCGCCTCGCTCAGCCGACCGCAGTGGCAACACCCCCGCTGGCTCCGTCCTGGACCAGACCGTGGTGGATCCACGCAACTACGAGTTCTTCCTGTACGGTCACAACGGGCTTCTTGGCACGAGTCGGCCGGCTCGGTACGTGGTGAAGCGCGACGACGCGAACATGCGTCTGGTCGACATGGAGCAGCTCTGCTTCGACTTGTGCCACGCTCTCGGACGCGCCACGAAGTCGGTCGCCGTCGTCGCCCCGGTGTACTACGCCAAAATCTTTGCGGAACGCGGTCGGTGCCTGCTCGAGCACCGCTCCAACGACTTGGGGTCCACGGACAGCGACACGAACTCGAGCGGCGGCAGCCAGAACGAGTTCAACGGCGAGCCTACGATCCACGTCCACCGCTACCTTCGCAACACGCTCTTCTGCGTGTGAAATCCTCCTTCTCCATTCTCAGTTGAGTTCCCAGTCCACGCGCTTTACTTTGTGTTCCTTTGATTGTCTAGCAATATGGTAACAAGAATGAGTGAAACACGTCAAAATTGGTTGTCTTCTTCGTTAGTGATGAAGTTGGCTTGCAGTTGTTTGATCTACTGGCTTTCTGCGTCGCTGTCGTGCAGCTCGAGGTGGATGTCGGCCTCAGCAACGTACGAGATGGCTTCGATGGCTCTGTTTCAACATCAAAAGAATCTCGTCAGTGTATTCCCGCCAGTCCCACAATCATCTCACCAAGGACGCACCTTCTCGCTCGCTTCGCGACGGCGTGGGCTTCGCCGACCTTGAGGTCCGGCTGCACGATGATCGCGACGTCGACGACCGTGCCGCTGCCGTTCTTGTACGGCACCCAGTGGGTGTTGATGTGCGTGGTGCCCGTGATCTCCGGGATCGTCGCTAGCGCCGTGCTCACATCGTTCTTGATCTCTCGGTACGGCCGCATCTCCATCTCCGTGAGCTGCTTTGAGCTCACCTTGGATCGGTCCTCTGGATCTACATGGACACAGTCCAAGTGTAGAGACCGTCAGCCGCCGGAGAGGCAAGAGCACGAAAGGTTCTGGACCATGAGACGTACCGAAATCCACGTCGATGTGCACGAGCACTTCAGAGACGTCGCGCATTTCACGCAGGATGTGGGAGCGAACGCGGGCTGCGATCTACGTTGTCAAGAGATCGTGAGTTCTCCAGTAGAGGCAGAAGAGTCGATGCCTAGAACCGCATTGCACGCACCTGCTGAGCCATGGAGATACTCGTTCGTGCGTGGACCTAGCGGAAGAGAAGAGCTGAATGTGAGTGAAGTTCCACAGAGTGAGGACCAACAAAGCCTGTGGCGACGCACGTGGACGCGGAGATCGACCAGCGTGTATGGCCCCATGCGGCGTGCGCGGATGCTGGACACGTGGCGCACGTCATCCACGTTTCGAGACTACAGTAGCAGGATGAGTAGCTGCTCGTCAAGCCAGAGTGAGGGGGTAACGAAGCACGCACCACTTCATTGAGAACTTCCAGTACTTCCGCTTCGACGCTCTTGTCCGTGAGTTCACGCACACTGCTCGCACATAGTATGTATCATATCATCAGTCGCTGTGTTGTACGGGTATGACTACAAGGCACCTACCTGTCCATGCAGATCTCCGCGCCTGTCTTGACAATCATGGCCGACACGGCGATGCCTGCCGCTGGATCCAACAGCGGAATGCCGGCGATGGTTCCAACGATGCCCCCAAGCGCCACGACGGACGAGATCGCGTCCGTACGGTGGTGCCACGCGTTGGCGATCAGCACTTTGCTCTTGAGCTGGCGTCCGATCTTCACAGTCGCCCAGTAGAGTCCTTCTTTCGCCGCGATCGAGATACCCGCAGCACTGGCAGCTAGTGCGAGCTGGGTCTCACGGTCCAGTTCTGGTAGAAACGGCAGCGTCATCGGCGTCATCGCAGTTGTATCAAGCCCACCGGCCCAAAGCTCCTGCAGACTGTGGATACCATCTGCACCGATGCTCAAGCCACACAGCACGAGGATCGCGCCAACTGAGAGCGAGCCAACGGCCTCATACTTGCCGTAGCCGTACGGATGATTGGGGTCTGGCGGCAGACGCGACACTTTGACACTCCAAAGCGTCACAAAGTCGGATAGCAGGTCGGACAGCGAGTGCGCGGCGTCGGCAATGAGTGCGCTCGAGTGGCTGGCCACGCCGAGGACGCCCTACACGTCAAACGAAGTCAGCCAGGACTGGCCAACGAAGCGTAACCTGCACCGATAGCTACCGTACCTTGGACATCGCCATACTCAAGTTGACGTACATACCCACGCGCGTGATGCGAATCGCCTCCTTGCCTAATATCGCGCACAAACATCTCAGCACCAGTCCATCCATCAATCAACGCCTCGTTTCCATCTCAATCAAGACGCACCTTGATTGATCTTCTCGTGCTCGTGCTCACTGCGCGCCGCATTCTCTTTGCTGACTGATGGAATGGGATGCGGCTGATGAACTGCACCATTGATCTTGTGCTCTGCCGCTGCCTGAGTCGCTGTGTGTGGCTGCGGATGCGCGGCCGCCTGGCTGAAGTGGACGACGCTCTGACCGCCGCGCCACGCAAGCACGTGGCTCGCCGATCGCGTGGACGACAGCGTGAGCGCATGGACATGCAGACGGCGATGCGCTGCGCGAGTGGGATGCGCAGCGGCGCTGGCCACTGCATGCGAGAGCCGCTCGCAGATCGCGCCGTGCATCTTGATCTTGATCATCATTGCCATTCTGCGTTAAGCAGACGGACGGTCGAGTAGGACCTGGTCGGTCGTAGTGGCCGGATCATCCAAGTCTGATGACGTGGGATTCGAGCATTCACTCTCGCACACACACCCAGCGAGACAGTGGGAGAAACCGCAATTCATTTCGGATTTTCGAACGTGTGGACACGATTCATTTTTGTGCGCGTCCTCAACACAGATTTGCGATTTGTGAGCTGCAAATTACGAAGTGCAGGCTCAAACTCACCTTTTACGACGCACCAGAGAAGCGTAAAAATGAGACTGGTTTGGGGAGAGCCACATGTCGCAAGCGCCCTCAAAGAAGGAGACCCACAGTTCCACAGTTCGACTGGAGTGTCGATGCCTCAGTTCAACTTGATGCATTTTCAACCAAACTGAGAGCCCGAGTTGGCGAGATCTCTCCGTTTTCATTCACTTGGCCTCGCTCGTTTGACCACCAGTGACGTGGATATATACAGTACACTGTGCTGGACGTTAGATCAAGACGCTGCTGGACTGTACGTGCTTCGAAGGACGGAGTCTCATCCATCAGATCGGCATCAAAGACCTGATCCATGGACAGCTTGAACCGCCCGAATCACATGGCGTGTTGATCATCCGGCTGGATTGGAAGCCAGAGCCACGATGGGTTCGAACTTCGTGGAAAGAGCCCCCCCCGTCCCCATTCGCAGTGAGTTGCGTCTGCCAGCATCCCATGCATGTGCAGACTGCAGTTACTCTTGTGTGTTTCACTAGCACTACGATTCATCTTTCCATCTATTTCTGACCGTTGCCGACGTGCGTTCTTGGCCCAATTGGTGCCCCACTCACTCACTCGTTCTTGACATCTCAGCTACGAGGCGACTGGTGGTGGGTCGTCCCATGGGCCATCTTTAGTTTCTGCAGCTCAGCTCAGGCTCACGCTTCTTCAAGTAGTGGGCGACAGAAATCTCGAACAAATCCGCTGTCTCTGTAGGTACAGCCGTCGTACCGTACTGTACCGTAGCTTCTCCCGCCACATCTACCGTAAATTGCGTACCGTATTCTCGACTTGGCGTGGCGTCGTCCCATGCAAGCAGCCTTGAGAGCCGACCCTTGGTGGCCGTGAGTCGTGCTGGGTGGGTCCACGCGTCGCCCACACAAACGTTTCGTCAAGCCGAGCTCATGGAAACCTCTTTAAACCGATACACAGAGCTGAAGTGCTGTCTGTCGTGTGTTGTGTTGGCTGGTTGTCTTGGGCGGCCGGCACGTCCGTCCCTGTCCCGTCTGCCAATTTTTGCCTTGGAGTTTCCAGCGGCTGGCGCGGACTCCGCCTGCTCAGTCATGGTGCATCGACGGGGACGTCGAAAGGGAAAACTAGTGTACGAGCGTCACGCGTCACGGGTGACAGTTTCACGTCGTGTGGGTGTCGTGGGTGAGGTTTTAGCGAGGTTTTTCGTGCTCGACCGATTGCTCCTCTCTCCTCCCCCGCCGTCCTGTCCTGCCTCCGCTCTCTTCCTCCCTCTCGCCACCGCCATTCGCACATTCCCTCTCCGTCGGTCGCTCGGGTTCGTTCAGTCACCGACACTCACTTCGTCTCCCCTCCTCCGGCGGCTCCCCTCCTCCCCTTCTCCCCTTCTTCCCGCCCTCCCCTTTCGTTTCCTCTCGGCGCTTTCTCCGCCGCCGGTCAATAAGCAACCAGCGGCGAGGTTTAGACGACAGGCAGGAACAGGAATCAGTTCCAACAAACCGAATCCCCAAGGGAGGAATCGCCAACAACAAAATCCAACGAATCCCTCTCCCAGGACGCGGAAACCACCAACATGGCGGCGCCGAAGATGGAGGAAACCAACAGCGTACGTATCCCTCTCTCTCTCTCTTGTCGCCCGAAATGCGAGTGCCGCGTGGCTGATACCGGATGGATGGATGTGTATATGTGCAGTTGACGCGCCAGCTCTCGGCTGCGAATGAAGAAGCCTGGCTCACTATGGGCCGCATCGCCGAGATGATGGGCGACGATGAGAACACGATGATCGCGTACGAGAAGGTGTTGTCCCACAACCGCCTGAACGCCACGGCGCTGTTTGCGATCGGCTGCTGCTACGAGAAGGTGGAGGACTACACCAAGGCCGCCGACTGCTTCCGCGGACTCGTGTCGCTGAACGAGCAGAACTCGGAGGCCTGGGGCCACTTGGGCTACTGCTGCCTCATGATGAACGACCTCACGAGCGCGCACACGGCGTACCAGTACGCCATGTACAACAACCCGATGTCGCAGAAGGACCCGAGCATGTGGTACGGCATCGGCCAGCTCTACGAGCGTCTCGGTTCGCTTGAGCACGCGCAGGAGTCGTTTGAAGCCGTGTTGCGCTTCGAACCGAACTTCAATATGGCGCTCGAAGTCAAGTTCCGCCTCGGCATCATCGCCAAGCAGCGCGGCGACTACGAAGGCGCGTTGGAGCGACTCAAGTCGGTGCTCCACGACGTGCAGACCAACATGCAGACCAACGAAATGGCCAGCGATATCTGGACGCAGATCGGCCACGTCTACGAGCTCAAGGACGAGATCCAGTTGGCCAAGAGCTCCTACATGAAGGTCGCGGAGCTCAACCCAAACAACGCCAAGCCGCTGCAGCAGCTCGGCTGGCTCTGCCTCAAGCACGGCGAGCATGCGAATGCCATCGACTACCTGAAAAAGGCTGTGAGCATTGACTCGAATGACGGCAAGGGATGGTACTTGCTCGGACGCTGCTACATGGCGGTCCACGAGTTTGAAGAGGCCTACGACGCGTACAAGCACGCCGTGACCACGGACTCGCAGAACCCGAACGTGTGGTGCTCGCTGGGCGTGCTCTTCTACCAGCTCAACCAGCACCTGGACGCGCTGGACGCGTACTCGCGCGCCATCAACATCAACCCGAACATTTGCGAGGTCTGGTACAACGTCGGCACGCTGTACGACACGTGCAACCAGACGAGCGACGCGCGCGACGCGTACCAGAAGGCCGCCGAGCTCGGCGCCGATGCGCAGTTCATCCGTGAGCGTCTCGAGCTTCTGCGTGCCCGTGAGACTGGCCAGTCGACGATCGGAATGCCTGGTGCCAACTCGGCGCCTGGCCCATCGGAGCCTCCGACGACGTCGCCGATGCCGACGTTCTCGGCGCGTCCGACGGCCGAGACCAACTACGCGGCGCAGCAGGGCCCTCCAGGCCAGGGCGCCCCAGTGGTCGGAGCCCCACCAGGCTCGGCCCCAGGAGCTCCTATGTCCCACGTTCTTCGTGGCGGCAGCGCGGGCAGCGAAGCCGGTATGATGGGCAACGGACCGCCGACGGGCGGCCCGGGCAAGCGCCCTGACGGTGGTCCAGGCGGCATCCCATCCAGCAGCGGCATGAACCCTGGCCGCGTCATGGGCAACGGTGCTGGCATGGACATGATGCGAGGCATGAACCGTGGCGTGGGCATGAACAATGGCATGATGCCTCGTGGCGTCATGGGCGGTATGGTCCCAGGGATGCAGCAGTCGCACCCACAGGCGGCACAGCCAGTTCCAGCGCACCACGCTCAGGCCCAGGCGCATGCTCAGGCTCAGGCCCACGCCCAGGCGCAGGCTCAGGCTCACCACGCTCAGCTCGCGCAGGCTCACCACCACGCACAGATGCAGGCCGCGCAGCACCATGCTCAGAACCAAGTGCCTCCAGGACACATGCAGCAGGGCGACCGACGTGGCATTCCAGGCCGACCGATCAAGGAAGAAGGCCCGGGACTGAGATATCCGATGGAGGGGGACCGCAAGATGGGTCCACCGCCACCGCAGCGTCCTTTGGCTGGCCTGAACCCAAAGAACCTCGGTCCCCCAGGAGGCCCAGGTGGTCCGCAGTCTCGACGTGACGGCTTCCCGATGCCGATGGCCGACCCGAAGCACCGTGGCCACCCGACATTGCCACCTCCGCCAGGCCGCCGATAAACGAGAAGCTGTTGTGAGCCACTATGCGTCCGTCTATCCGTGTTGACAGTACTACAGCAAAGCAAGCGATTGACTAGCGGCGAGAGAGAAAGACCGAAGCGAGAGAATGAAGAGAGATGAAGATGAACAGAAGAAGATGCAATCAGTAGATGCGGCCGGTGCAATGGCAGTGCGACCAGAGTCTACGCACTACGTCGTAGGCTCAAGAAGCCTGCTTGCGCCTTGCCGATACACAGAGAAACAAAGATTAGGTAGGTATAATTATTGCAATCAAGAGCGATTCCAGCAAGACTCGGGCGTTCGTTCGTCCATGATGGAGTTTCCAGGAACGTGGCCAGACCTTCGTGGGTGTGTGCATGCATGTGTATTTAGAAGGGAGGACATCACGGACAGACTCTAGTTTTTCTTCTTGGCCGCTCGCTGTCGCACGACCTTGCCCTTGGCCTGCGCGAGCTGCTGGTTCTTCTTGAAGCGGAAGCGCGCAGCCTTGTCGGACGGCGCCATCTCGCTCATCTTCTGCGGGGCCTTGGCAGCCGCGGCGGCCTTGAGCTGAGCCACCTTCTTCTTGTCCTTCTTGTCAAACATGAACGTATCCGGCTCTTCGCCGACTTCCTGGCGGTAATACTCGGCGTCTTCAATCTCCTCTTCGTCGAAGTTGGTGACGGGGCGGTAGCCGTCGTCGAACTCTTCGTCCTTGGCCTTCTTTAGCTCGAGCTTGCGCTGCTTCTTGGCGTCACGCGCGTCCGTCTTCTTGGACACGTTGGCCTCCTGCTCCTCACGACGCTTACGCTTGAGCGCCAGCGCCTGCTCACGCTTAACCTTGTCCTTGGCAGCCTCCTCTGGCGTCTTGTTAACTGTACATCAAAAGAAAAAAAAGACCGTGTAAGCACTCGAGCCAAAGGGTACGATCACTGCAAGAATCCACTTACTGTAGGCGTGGTACAGCACGTCGCCCTCGCAGATCTCACGCTCGACCTTGGTGAGCTTAAGCGTGAGGCGCGGGCCGATCTCGGCCAGTCGCACAGCACTCTTCTCCGACTTTTGGTTGCCTCGGCCTCGGAACGAGTCCGGCAGCGTCACGTGGGTCGACTCGTCCTCGGCCTCCGAGTCCGACGTCATGCCGCCGTCCGTGCCGGCACCCGTCGCGCCACGGCCCAGCACGTACTCGCTGATATCGTCGAGCTTGCTCAGGTTTGGGATCTTGGCGCGCACAATGTTCTTGACGCTCTTGGACAAGCCCAGCGGGTTGGCGCGGATCACGTACTGGCGGAACTCAACCGTGTCCGTGTCCTTTTCGTAGTTGAACAGCACGACGCGACGGCACTCGGCGAGCTTGACCGTCTGCACGTCGATCGGCGGGAACATGTTCTGGAACGTCACGTTCATGAGCTTGATGTGGTCCTCCGTGCCCGTGAAGTTGTTGAGCACGACCAGCGGCTTGGACGAGAACGACGCCGACGTGTCCACGGGGCGGCGGTGCACGAGATGCACTTGGCTCATGAGCGAGTATCCCACGACCTTGAACGAAAGCGTTGGACCACGCGGGATACGCGCGATCTTCATGTTCGTACCGGCTTCCGTGTGCGTGAAGAACAGGAAATGCGTGACGCCGAGCGGCGCGCCGACGGCGATGAAGTCCTTGAGCGTGTTCTTGCGCGACTCCTTGAGCTTGTCGGCCGTGAACGGCAGCATGGCGCGACGCACGTCCTGCACGAGCTCAGAGACAACGCTGGGCACCTTGCCCATCTTGAACACGAAGCTCATCGGCGTGTTTTCATCCTCAGCAACCGCGCCCTCCGCGACGTGGGTGCGGGTCTTCTTCTGCTCATTACACACACTTCAGATTAGCACAAGCGCCGCTAGTTGCATGGATAGAGAGAGGAAGTCAAGGCGCATGCACACGTACTCGTCGTCCGTTCTTCTTTGGCATGGTTCACGCAGAAGATGTGGTCTGCGGCTGGAGACTACGAGGCAATAGACGAAGCCAATCCAATTCGGGTTTCTTCACACCCTTTCACTGCCGACTCGCTGGTCACCAACCGCAGCGAATCGCTGGTGGTGAAGTCCCTCACGTGAGTGACATCGTTGCCTTTCGTCTCACATGGTGTTCCAGATTTCCTTGTGACAGATGTTAGTGTGGGACGCCCCACATTGAAGAACTCACAATTTTGCGGTTTGAACCAGCAGCACCGTTGAAGGCTGTCCACACTCAAGACTCGCATGCTCTTGAATCAAAAGCACGGTACTGAAGCCTTCAGTACTTAGTGCAGAAGGCTGCATCGGAGTGTCGAAACAACACCTGCATTGGTGGAACGCGTACTTATTCCTCGCTCACACCGAACAGTATCGGATCCCCTTGCCTCTACTCTCGAGGGGCCGATCTCATCATCGCTGTATCAGTGGATTACTCTGCCACCACTGGTGGCGCACCAAAGCAACCGGTACAGTACAGTACAGTATTGGCACGTGTGTGTACTGCACATCAGACATTCCCCGCAGCAAGAAGATTTCTCCATGTGGCTTGGAAGACGGCTGGAAGTCAAAATATGGCGCTGTCTCAGTGAGACTCAGTGAGCCGCCGTCCGTGACCGGCGCAGCTCGAACAAATGTCACGGCCGCAGCCAGATGGCTACCTATTCATCCGTTGGGTGTTCTCCCTCCAGCCAAAGTCTCTGTAAAACACACAATGCCAGTCACGACGGACTCGGTCGTGTCTGGCAATCGTGCCGACACTGGTCTCCAGACTGAGTCCAGTCGGTTCGGCAGCCATCCACATGGACGGGAGAGCAACTCTCTGCTTCAAGCATCAATCATCGTTTGGCATTGGGTGTCTTTTTCCAGCCGGACGTCGACAGATCCGACTCGATCTCCCACTAATGTCGAGGAAGGAAGACGCTCCGTAGTACAAGTCAAGACGCTGGGTTCGTGTCAGAACCCCTTGGCCATTCTTTCATTTGCCTCGTCTTGCCGTCAGTTCTTCGAAGATAGAAACTCACGACGATGCAGTTCCGGTTTCGGCACGTCACGCTTTTTTGCGTGTTCTTCAGCGCCATTGCAAGTCTTTTCCTGGGCGGCGTCGCTGCCACGGCAGAAGCAGGAAGTGCTGCCAATGATTCGTCTGCCGTTATCGTTGCGAAGGGACCAAGCCCGACTCCTACCATCGACACGTACGCCGTTCCAGCACCTTCCGCGATGCCCGACTCCAAGACGTTTGCGTTCGTGACAAATGTGCAGTGCACGGACGTCGTGGCCAACGCCACTTTCCAGATCTACTCCAACAACCGCGCGCTGTTTGACGCCTGCGTCGTCGAGGGCAAGTACCAGATCTTCCCGTACGGAGGGACGCTGCCTACCCAGCAGCAGATCGACTCGATGGTGCGATCGGCCTCTTGCCGCTCTGTCTTCACGGCATGTGTGCTCGCCAACTTGCCACAGTGTGATATTGGAGGACTTGCATTGAAGAGTGCCACGGAGACCCTGCTCAAGATCGCCATTGATGTGCTGGGCGGAGAGAAAGCACCAGATTCGAAGAAGTTCTACGAGCTTCTGCTGTGGCGACGCGACGTGAACCTCGCGCAAGTGCGGAGCCTTCCTTACGACCAAGACTCCCAGCTCTACGGCGAGTACTCGCGCAATTTGTGGAAAGCGCTCACGAACACCAACGTCAAGGTGTCTGCAGACCTTACCATTTCGTTCGACGGCTCGCCACCTGTGAAAAGCGAAGTGTTTGCAAACATCTCGAGCGGATCCAACGCTAGTGACATTGTCGGCAAAGTGAGCGCGTCCGACACTTCCAGCGGAGGAAGCTTCAGTAACAACGCCTCTCTCGAGAAGAACGGCACTTCGGCTGCGCTGAGTATGCGATCCAAACCCTGGACAACGCAAATGGTCGTGGTCACCGTGCTGCTCGCTGTAGCAGTAGGGTGCTACGAGTAGTGATTGAACTCATTAGTTGTCATGGCGGTAGTTTAGTCGTGGGTGGAGTCGAGAATATAGTATGAGTTGGACACAATGCCACACAATGACCAATATCCGGATACCGTACAGTATTAATACCACATAGCTCCTTTCGTGGAGATCCAGACCAATGTCATGCCGTTCCTACATTCCAGCAGACCTTGCAGCCTTCTCTGTGCGTGAGTCTTGTCACGACGACTCTACATCGATATCACTGACACTCTGCCTGCTGTAGGTACTTAGTATTCGACTATGCCGTGTGACTTGGTAAGGGACCTGCACCATCCTTCTCTCATACTGTGCATTGATCGCCTCCAAGTTCAAACCACATCCCGATACTGAAGGACGCTGACATGATGTAGAGATCTTTGGTGGAAAGGCATTTTTGAGAGGTATGTCAGATGGCTACACTATCTCCAAAATATCCGTAAAATATCCGATTATTGGTAGAGAATGATGGTCATTGTCATCTGACTCTTCCTGTGGACTGGCTCTTTGCGTTGCAGTTGGCTGTTCTGCGTCCCCATTTGGTTCCAAAGCGTCCAGCTGGTGAGACCACATGGTCGATGACGCGTCGTAGCTCTTCGTTTTGTATGAGAGAAAGGCGACGCAACACCTTGACACACACGATCGGCCAGCAACTGTGTCAAACTGCCCTCGTTCAGGTCCGTGTCCCATCAGCGATCGATGCTGGTCTGGGCCTGCTGGACTCCACACGTGCCGTGTCCCTCTTCGTTCGGTGCTGATCAGTGATCCCTGCGTTCGTGCCGTGCAGAAAGCAAAGCGCCAAGACGTCTGCGAGGCGCCAGTATTCTGCTCACTCCGAAAGTCTCCGCTAGCCAAACATTACAATGAGACTCGGCGTTGTGCTGCTGTCATGTGCGGCGCTCGCTGTGCTTGTCGAAGCACAAGCGGATCAGACGCTTGCCGCCGCGGCACCTTTTCCGACGTGGCCACCTCGCCCGAAGCACCGCCAAGACGTGTTGGCGACGCCTGAGACGGCAAGTGCATCGCCAGTGGCCAGCATTGACTCGGTAGCTCAACCAGTGAGTGACGCGTCGAACTCCACCGTGGTAACGGACACAACTCCTTCCCCGACGACAGCACCAGCGAATGCGACGACTCCAAGTGAGACGCCCAAGCCAGAGCCGACTACTGTGGCGCCGCCGACTGTAACAGTGGCGCCTACGCCGACTCCTGCGCCAGCACCAGCTCCTGCCCCTGCCGCTGCGACACCAGCTCCGACAGCCTACACACCACCACCGATCCCCGAGGCCACAGCGGATTCCACAACGTTCAAACTCGTCGGCAATGTGATCTGCTCGGATGATGTTGCCAAGACCATTTACAGCATCTACACTCAGAACCGCGCGTTGTTCGACACGTGTGCCAAAGATAGCGCATACCAGATCTTCCCCTACTCTGGCGAGCACCCAACTGACGACCAGATCCACGCATTGGCAACCACGGAAGCTTGTACAGTGCTCTTCACGGCGTGCGTTGTCGCCAACCTGCCAGAGTGTGACTCGAGCGGCATCAGTCTCAAGGCCGTCACCGAATCGTTGCTCAAGGTCACAGAAGATGTCCACAACAACAAGTCGTCTCCCGATTCGGACCGATTCCATGAAATGCACATTTGGCGTCGCAACTCCAACCTCGCCAAGGCCGCCGGTGTTCCGTATGGAAACGATTCGGCGATCTACGTTGAGTACGCGCGTGACGTGCCCGCGGCTCTCGCCAAGTACAGTGTTCAAGTCAGCAAGGACCTGACCATCCAGGTCACCTCGAAGGTCGGCTCGGACGCGTCGGACAACTACTCCTTTGATTTGGCAGGCAGCTCCCTCACTGATGTTATGGGCGGTGTGCACCCCAACCTAGGAGCCTCAGCGGACAAAGGCACTGCTGACCAAAGTGGTGCCTCTAGCAGTGGCTCTGCTGCGACTGCCGCGACCCGCGTTAACGTCAAAAGTGCTGCAACTGCTGTGAGTAGCACAGTGTGGGGACTCGTGGCCTTCGCTGTGGTTGGCGGAGCCCTTCTGTAGCTGTGAATGCCCGCAAGAACTGTTGAATGTGATGAAATCGTTGCAATGTCTCGCGATCAAGCGTTGAATGTAGAGAAGTGAGCTCGCCAGACGGAAAGTTTCCTCAGTTCAGGTTGCACCCGCCACAAACGGGTGGCTCTATATTACAGCAGCCGGTCGCCATCTTCTGGTGTCTGAGGGATCAGTGTTACAGTGTTATGTCCAAAGCCTCATGTGGACTTTGACACATCGTGGTTATCCTGCATCTTTGTGGCTCTTCAGTTGTGGCGGCTTCGTACCTGCTTCTTTTACCGCGCTTCTCAGCTGCAAGGCAGCCGCCCTGTAGGCCCGAGGCTTCGGTTGGTGACATCAAGTTGACGCTGAGGTCATGCCATGACACATTGAAGAGATCAAGTGGATGCCACACAAATCATTGTGCATTGGTTCATTCACTATCTCAACAATCACCTCTCAAGACATCGCGCGGCTCTTGTCGTGTGCACCGCTCGAGTCATTGCACTCGTGTGGCTTTCTGTAATGGCATCTGCAACTGCGACGACGTTTGGCTCTATGCGTGGAACAGGAAGCGGTTCGTCTTTTGACGACGTACTCGCCCCAGTGGAGCCACAAGTGTCAGACATGCTCGCAGCGACCACAGTTCCTGTTCCGAAGCTTCCCGTCTCCGACTCGCCGGAGTCTACGAGGCCGTCAACGTACGAATACATCGAGATTCCCCAAGCGACGGTCAACTCCAACACCTTCCGCAAGGTCCCCCGCCGAGTGTGTCCGGATGCAGTTTCAACCAAGCTCATGGACATCTACAAGAAGAACAACGACGTCTTTGACGCGTGTGCAGCCGAGAGTCACTACCAGATCTTCCCATATTCGGGGATCCATGTAACGGACCTACAACTGCGTGCTCTGGTCAGGTCCAAGGCGTGTCGAGCGATTGCGACCGTGTGCGTGGTGGCTCAAACGCCCGAGTGTGACATCAGTGATCTACCTCTGAAAGCTGCCACCGAGACGCTGCTCAAGCTCATGGTCGACGTGGAGAATGGCGCGATGGCTGTCGAGGAGATCAGTCGGGGCCTGTTCTTCGCGTTGTATCAGTGGCGGCGTGATGTGAATCTTGCCCGAAGTGCAAAAGTGCCTTTCGGAAACGACTCGGCGCTCTACAAGGACTTCACTCGCAGTCTACAAAAAGCACTAGCAGATTCGAAGGGCCACGTGAGCTCTGATCTCACCATCACACTGGATGACACCGCCGACAATGACGCCGATCGACCTACCAGCGGCACACTCGACTCTTCAGACGCATTGCTGTCATCTGCAAGTTCAGGAGAAGAATTCGACACACAAGCAGCTTCGCCATCATCCTCCCCCAAGGCTTCTTCGCCAACTCACGACCGAAGTCCTCTCGCTGCATCTTCAGCGAAAGGCTGCCGACACAAAGCGGTTAGTACTCTCGCTTGGGTTGTTACTGCAGCGTGGTTGGCTATGAGCTGATAACGCAACTATCAGAGGTCGAGTAAATGTATGGTATATATTATATGAAAGAACCCATGTATGATATTGCAAGCGGAGGAAGTTCAACCGGTACACCAGACTGTTCTTCTACTTCATAAGATACAACTGGATTGTGGAGAGGAAGAACGCACGCACGTCGCCAGCACTGCACGCTCTCGGTTGAAGATATAGTCTGATGAGACCGAAGGCCGGCTTCTATCCTGCAGTGCTTGCACGGTTGATTGAGTACAGTTTGCTCTCGGATAGTCAATAGACGACGATACAGTACCTCTCTATATCGATATGGTCTCTTATATAGAGTAAGTTATACAACGTCGAATGACGGTTCCCAGTATACACACCCCGTTTAAAGTGAAAACTGATAGCTATTGACTATTCGAGAGCAACACTGTACTGTAGATTGTTGAAGATTGGGGTGACCAATCCACCATCACTCCTGTTGAGATCCTCACTGGAGATGAGATGAGATCTTCGGAGTGAATGTCTCTGACTTTCTCTCCTTCTGGATGTTTTTTTCAGCTGGCTCTCCACCAAAAGCACACAAACTTCTGTCTCCTTTATCACGCATTTACGTGCCATTTCCAGCGCCACTCTGCAGTGGTGACGCGCAGGAACTGTAGAGGCATGGAGCTATACAGCTGATGACACTCTCGCCATGCGCGAGTGTGAGTTGCATTGTGAAGGGGGACACCTGGTCTCCATCTGGCGGTGACCAGCTCTTGAGCCTGTGTCTCTTCGCTCATCATTACAGCCCAGTCTTTTGTGGTGAAGATGACAGCGACGGGAGAGGTGGCAATTCAAATCTGACTTGGCCTTCAAATCGGGACTCTGAGATCAGTTGCGTGCGCATAGGAGTCGCCCAGCTCTTTTACGACTGAACGCAGTAGTGAGCCTCGTCACGGCCCGCTTTTTCGAGCGCTTAGTCCGGTGCTTTCGTTCCCACGTTGGGCCATTCATCGTTTTCCTCCCCACCGACACAGTGCTGGCTGCTGTATCAACTCAAATACGATGACTCGCCTTCTTGTGGTTCTCCTGTGCACATTCGCCGTGCTCGCTGCTGGTCAGGGAGGCACCGTGAAGCCTGCAGACACGGATGCTGAGATTCCAGCACTCGCAACGCCAACACCAGAGACCACGAAGTACGGACCCGCGCCGATTACTACAGCGACGCCTGACTCAACCACGTTCCGCAAGGTCCCCAACGTCGAATGCAGCGACGCTGTGGCCAAGCAGGTCGCGCAGATCTACTCTAAGAACCGCGACATCTTCGACGTGTGTGCGGAACGCTCCAAGTACCAGATCTTCCCATTTTCCGGCAAGCTTCCGACCCAGGAGCAGATCTATGCGCTCGCGACGACCAAGGCCTGCACGGCGCTGTTTACAGCCTGTGTGTTAGCCAACATGCCGCAGTGTGACGTCAGTGCTCTGGGCTTGAAGGCGGTGACCGAGTCTCTGCTCAAGATCACAGTGGACATCGACAACGGCCTTCCAGCGCCCGACACTCAGCTCTTCCATGAGATCCACACGTGGCGACGAGATGTGAACTTGGCTCAAGCCGCAGGTGTGCCCTTCGGCCACGACTCGCAGTTGTACAAGGAGTTCACTCGGAACCTGTGGACGGCGCTGACCAAGTACAACGTGCGTGTCATGCCCGACCTCAGTATCGTGTACAACGCTACGGATCTCACGAGCTCCATCAACGGCTCGACCTTGACCAACCTCCCGAGCACCTCGCTGTTCAACACATCCACGGGAGTGGCGCTCGACCTCGCCAAGAGCCAAGAGAGTACCCAGTCGGCGTCCTCAGGGTCTAAAGCCTCAGGGACCCAGGACGTGAAGTCATCTCCGAGCACGAGCTCAACCAAGTCGACTAGTGCCGCTGTCAGCCTTCGATCGCCGTCGACATGGCTGGCAGCTCTGGTGCTCGCTGTGCTTTCCACTGTGCTTCTACTGGACGAACTCAATTAGCTGCACCAGAGTTCTATTTGTTGGTTGTACTAGTGTGGAATTTGAATTTACCGTGGTGAAGCAACGAAGTCTCCATGACAATCACGCAAGCAAGATCCATGGATTGGGAACTTCATCATGACACAAGCAAGATCCATGGATCGTACAATCCGTGACCTCTTCGCAGTGAACAGGTCATCCCTTCGATGATGGAAGCAAATCATTCACCCACGAGCTTAACGAATCCTGGCAGAGAGCAATTTGCTGACTACACAAACCTTGCCTGATGTCCGACGTGACTCTGCTGGTCGCAAGGTGAGTCCAACTGCCTTTCTGCCACGCTAATCTCGGGTACAATATCCCTAGTTTAACGTAAAATGCATTCTGTATCCTCATTTGGAGCACATTTCTAGGCCTGAATCACTTTGAGTTGTGCACGCCACTCTAATTTCGACTGACACGCCAGCACCATCTGGCCTGAGGAGCTCACCAAGAGGTCCAGGTTGCAGTTGCTGAGGTCCTTGTGGCCTGTCAGGCCATTCTTCCATCTGCACTGGACAGCGAGAAGCCTTCTCAGCCCACCGCAACTGCCCCCTGCGAACAGCTACAGCGTCAATTCGCCTGCTGGTTTCCTGGTGCTCTCTTGAGACTCAAGAAGAGCGCTTGTGGCTCTTCATTCGCCAGTGACAACAGCGGACGCTTTGCAGCGTTCACTCCATCAACCATCTTTTTCAACACGCTCAACAATGAAGCGTCGACGAGTCTACTCGTATCAGCGGCTCATGCTGCCGCTGTTCGTGCTTGCCGCCTTTCTCTGCTGTGTGCGAGCCGCCACTGAATCCCCCTCAAACACCACCAGCAATGCGACGTCGTCCACCTCATCCACGTCGGCGTCCGCGACTTCCGTGTTCAAGTACATCAGCACGAACGCCCCTGACTGTGAAGCCTCCGTCTCGCAGACTATCGTGACGCTGTACGGGCGCAACCGCAACATCTACACGCAGTGCATCTCCGAGTCGCTCGAGTACTCGCTGTTCCCGTACTCGGGGTATCTCCCCTCGGACCAGCAGCTCGCCGCCATGGTCTCGTCCGTCTCGTGTCTGTACTTTCTCGAGGCCATTCTCGCGCTTCCTTCGCTTCGCGAGTGTAATCTGGGCGGACTGGACATCAAGTCGGTCATCGAGACGCTGCTCATGACGTCCGAGGACATTGTCAACGGCGTTGAGCCGCTCACGGCCGACTTGTTTATCGAGTTCATCACGTGGCGACACACGCGCAACGTTGCCAAGGAGATCAACGAGCCGTACGACGCGGCGTCCGCGTCCGCTGTGGCCTTCGAGAAGCAGCTCGCAGGCACGGCGTTGCGGCTCAACGTCACTCTCACGGACACGCTTCGCATCCAAGTGAACGGCACCGTGATCGGCACGAGCTCCAACGGCAGCGAGCCGGAAGCCCGGTCCGCAGACGACACACAAGCTATTGTCAAGCCGTCGAGCGGGGAGACAAGCGTCAAGTCGTCAGGCTCGACGCCAACGTCCAGTACTGTGAAGAGTGCTGTATCTAGAAGTGTGGTGGTCGGGTGGGTCTTTACTGTGTGGTTGATGTGGTGTTAGTCGTGAGAGTATGAACCGTTAGTAAATTATTCAATGCAGTTTTGACACAAGCACACAAGCACTCAAGAGTACTCGGTGCTGCTTTGCATGGATTGCCACCTCCACTGCGTTGGGTAGGACGCCGTTCGTTCCGAAGCTGTTGTAGAAAGGCAATATTTGTATTAAGGGATGAGGAACTGACACGGCTATTGGATTTGTCTACACAAGCGTCTAGAACTTGGCTTTCCGCTTCTTCGTGAGCTCCTTCTTGGCCTGCTTCTTGTCTTCTTTCGTGAGCTTGAGCGGGTCGATCATCTGGCCGGCACGCATCATGAGCTTCGGCTTGGTGAGGGCGTTCGTGGCCGACGGTGTGTTCCAGTCGCCGCCCAGTGGGTTGCGCATCGCCATCTCGTACTCCTCGCGAGACGTGAACGGGTACGGCACCTCCTGGACCGAGAACTTGGCCGCACGCTTGTCCTTCTTCTCGTTGATCAGCACGCGCTCCATCTTGCTGTCCTTGCGGCTCATCAGCACGTTCTTCTTGGTCTGCGCCGCCAGCTTCACGGCGGTTTCCTCACGCTTCTTCTGGAAGAACGACTTCTTCACGCCTTCACCGGCCCAGCTTCCCCAGCCCGTCATGCCAACAAGCTTGGCGATCTCGGCGCCCCTCTTGGCCTGGGTGTCCTGGGCCGCGATGTCCTCCTTCTCCTGCTGGATCTCGTTCTCGCCTTCGTCCGCGAACGCAAATGCACGGCGCACAAGCTCTTCCTGCGTCAGTGTACCAGACGTGGCCTCTTCTGGCTGCGTCTTGGCCTTCTTGTTCTGCTTCTTCTTGAAGGCCTCGTCCACAGGCGCAGCCGTAGGCTCCGACTCGAGCACTGACTGGGCCTTGCGCTTGGTGCCACTGACGGCAGCGTTCACGGCCTTGGTAATATCCATCTCCGTGCCGTCCGACTTGATCTTGGTGACCGACTTGGCAAGCGCATCAATGGCGCTGCCCACGTCGACACCGTCACTGGCGTTCGCGCCGTTCTTCTTGTTCTTCTTGCTCTTCTTCTTGGACTTGGTGGCGGTGCTGCTGAGCCACGGGTTCTCTTCCGTGGTCGCGGCCGACTCCATCTCCTGCACAGCAACGGTCTCCGTCGCGAGCTTGGCAGCCGCAGCCTTGGCCTTGGCGCCAAGTTCCACCGTCGCACCGGCCGTGTTGCCGTTGTTCACAGCCACCGCAGCGGCCGACGAGCTTCCGTCTCCCAGATCAACGGCAATCGCACCAGCAGCGCGCGCCGAGAGTCCCTTGTCCATGCTCACGTTGCCAGTCTGCAGCGCACCACGCGGCAGCGCCTTGGCGACGGCCTGCTTGTCCTGCTCCGTCACCTTGACATCGGTCTTCTGCTTCTTGTTCTTACGCTTGTTGGACTTGGCAGCGGCCTCATCGTCCGTGCTGTTCGCGTCTCCGTCCGACAAAAGACCGTCCTGGCCGTTGATCTCACGCAGCAGCTTCTCGGCCTCCGAGCGCGCCTTCTCACGCTGCTTCTGCACCGCACGCTGCATGAACTTCATGCCGGCAAGGCCCTTCACCTCGCTAGCATGGGCTTCGTCCGCGTCAATCTCCGTGACGAGCGCATCCGCCTGCTTGGTCAGACGACGCTGCAGACGCGTAGCCGCATCCAGGTTGCTGTCGTCTTCGCCATCGTCCGAGTAGTCATCATCCTCATCGTCGCTGTTCACAGTGTGCATCTTGCGTCGCAGCTCGTCGCCTCGTCGCAGTTGCTCGGCAATCGCGCCACGGGTCTGGTTGTCGGCGTTGATGCCGCGCTTGAGCTGGTGCTTGACCCACTTGGATGTGTTGGTGTGCTTGAGCGTGAGTCGCTCCTCCGCTCGCTTCTCCGCGAGCTCCTCATCGAGCTGCTTGGCGAGCTCTGGGTCCAGCTCGCGAAGCTGCGCGCGCTGCTTCTCCTGCTGCTTCTTGTCCTGGTTGTTGCGGATCTTGTGGTAGAGCTTGCTCTTGATTTTCTTCACTCGCTTCTGCTTCTGCTCCTCGTAGAACATGAGCGCGCGCATCTTGGACAGCTCCTTCTGGCGCTGCATCACTTCCTCCGTCGACACCTTCTTCTGCATGAGCTCATCATGTTCATCCTTGGCAACCGTGCGGTCGCTCAGGCCACCGGCCTTGAGCAGCGCCTCCACGTCCTTCTCGAGACTCGTCTCGGCACTGAACTTGCTGGCCAGACCGGCGGCCGTCAGGTTCTCCATCTTCGGGATCTGCTCTCGAAAGTCCATGGTCTCCTTCTGGCGGTTGCGACGCACCACTGGCTGGAACAGATCCACTTCCTCCTTCTTCTGGTCGTACGCGATCTTTCGCGCCGCGCGCTCTTCGAGCACAGGCGCAATCGTCGACGACATCGGTCCGCTGGACTCGGCATCGGCTTCCAACTCGCGAATCTGCTTCTTCACCTTGTTCAGCACTGGCGCACTGGCAGCCGCCGTCTCATCGTCGTCACCACCACCGAGCAGACTCGACAGCGTGAGCTCTCCGTTGTCGCTGTCGCTGCGCGAACGCGAGACCGCCGAGATGGTCTCCTCCGTGAGGTCCTCGAGCTTCTTCTTCTTCTTCTTAGTGGGCACAAGCGTGTCCACAAGCGACTTGAGGTTCTGTTGCTTGGTCTTCTGTGTGGTTTCATCGTCCTCTTCGTCGTCGTCCTCGTCAAAGACATCGTCATCTTCATCATCTCCAGCCTTAGTCGTGGAGAGACGCGCCGCTGGCGCAGTGCCCAGCATATCCGACAGAAGGTCACCGTCTTCCTCTTCTTCATCGTCGTCCTCGGCCGTGTCTTCCTCGTCGCTCGGCGCCTTCTTGCCCTTGGCGTTCTTGCCCTTGTTGAACAGCATGCCGTACTGCTCTTCGTCCTCCGAGTTGAACGCCTCGTCTTCGCTGATCTCCGAGTCGTGGTCAAACGTCTCCGGCTGCTCGTACTCGTACACGCCGTCGATGTCCATCTTGGCGTTCATGCGCGCCTCCTTCTCGTCGTCTTCTTCATCCGAGTACACGTCACGACGCACCGACTTCTCGACAGCCTTGCTGACGGCCTTGCCCTTGCCACCTCGGCCTCCACGGGCATTGCCCTTGCCCTTGCCTTTGCCGCTCGCTGCAGCTCCACGCGCCATGTTTGCTGTGCCCTGCGTGCCTGCGTCTAGCGTCAGGGGGATGCCAATAGAGGTCGTAGCTCTTCGTGACCTTTTGATTGGCGTCGTGCTTTTTGGTTGGTTGGCTGCGTCAGCGATATTCCCACTAAATACGGTTACGGTTTTAACGAAACACACTTGGGTTACACTTCTCATAATAGTGACATACGACCTGACAGTGACATTAAGTTGCAGGAATATCTGCGACGTGTGAGCGATCACTTTCTTCATCCTAATACTTGGAGGTCTCTGGGCGCTGGAAGCTCGGCGGGCGCTTCTCCATCAGAGCCTTCACGCCCTCTGCGTAGTCGACAGACGCGTACGACTGCGCCTGGCAGTCCGCCTCGCGCTGCAGCGCAATGTCGAGGCCTGCGTCCTGCTTGGAGCGGATCGTACGAAGCACGGAACGCACGGCCGTGGTCGACGGCGTCGCGACCTCCTCCGCCATTTTGATCGCCTCCATGAGCAGCTCGTCACGTGGAACGGCTTTCGTCACGAGGCGGATGCGCTCGGCCTCGACGCCGTCAATGACCTTTCCCGTGAGCATGAGGTAGCTGGCGGCCTCGCTCCCCACGATCTGTGGAAGGTAGTGGGTCGTGCCCATGCCCGGATGCAATCCGAGGTTCACAAACGTGACGCCCATCTTGGTTTCCTTGGCTGCAATGCGCAGGTCACACAGCAGCGCGATACTCAGGCCAGCGCCAATGGCGTGGCCGTTGATGGCCGCGATGGTCGGCATGCTCAGCGACCGCAACGCCATGAGGAAACGGTTGTAGAAGTCGCGCATGATCATGCTGTTCGGACAACACACGTCAGCTCAACGTCCAGTGCAAAAGGTAGTAGAGATAGAAGGGATCTACGCACGAGTTGCGGGTCGTGGTATCGTTTTGGCGGTTCTGGAGGAAGACGAGGTCTCCGCCGGCGCTGAAGGCGCGGCCTTCGCCCGTGAGGATCACGGCTCCAAACTCATCCGAGCGCGCGTTAATCTCCTCCACGCGAGCTACAGCCACACATACCATCAGCATATACTGTCCATGCACGTGAATCTCACTGTCGAAGCGGTTCCTCACCTTTGAGGGCCTCGCCCACCGCCTTGGTCATCGGGTTGAGTCGCGTGGGGTCGTTCATGCGCAGGATCGCGATCGAGCCGCGCTTCTCCAGCGTCACGAGGTCGCTCATGGTGCGCGATCCGCCCATGGCGCGCGTGGTGATACGTGTGGTGCGAGCAGTGAGGCGAGAGGCGAGCATCTTGACGAGTGGGCCACCACGACGAGAGAGATCTCGAGCTTTTTGGGTGTGGGGAGGCACATCCCAATTAGAGCACCGTCCTCTAATGGATCAAACTCATATCTTTCCGACGAAGAGAGTTGAACATGAGCACAGAGCGACATTGTGGGCGGCTCCTGAACCAATCAGCAGCCACTTTCAATCCTGAAGGCAACATCCATCCTCAAAGCCTTCAACCATGAAGGCATCCGTCAGGGCAATCAATCTGCGTGGGGAGGCGGACAGGCGACTGCCTTCACATCAAAGCCAGCCAGGTAGCCACTGTTGTATGGGCGTGTGGAGTTCACTGTGCTCAGCAGAGTGAACTCCACACATTGCGAGCAGCAGACTCTGCTGCTCGCAATGCGGAAGAGCCAGCTCTTCGTACAATAGCAAAGTAGATGCCGAGAACCAGGGTGATTATTACCAGAAAGGCGACGACTTGACGGCGATGCTCGCCTTTCCACACCCGAGTGGCATTGGCTTTGGTCGGTTTAGAAACGCAGTCCGTGGCAGCTCTTGTGTCGCTGTATCTGTGATATCGGATACGGTACAGCGACGGAAGTACAGTACACCGAAGTCGCGCGTATGTCGACCCTTTGTAGACCTGGTTGATCCGGAAACGCACATGATTTAATGTGATGATACTTGCAACGAAGTGTACTGCGAAGTAAGTATCCGGCAGGACGTTGTCGAGCATGTTCCATTTTAGGTTTCACGTTCTATCAATAGGTGCTGTGAAGAACCATCGTCGTCACTATCGGATCGTGCTCGGTGCCCAGCAGAACTATTACGGGAAACCGACACGCACGTACACATGTGCGTCGCTCTTTCCCACTCTGCTGCCTTTGGAGCACTCGCCACACTCTCGCTCGCAAAAAATAGCATCGATCGATTGGTATTCCTGACGGGAATATCGGATATCACGCACTCGTATACCGGACCATCGACACCACGCCGCGGTGTCCATTGCCTGCGTCGACATCCACTGTAGTTCCCACTTCTAAGGCAATGAGCTCTTGTTGGGCTTGTCTACACCGCGTCGCACACTTCTGGGACTCCTTCCAAGTCGAATTGCAGGGCAAATACTCCGCCGATCGGCTCCACGCACTTCGCCAATACGAAGTGGATCACTTAAGTCCGTGGCGATCATTGGCCATCACGTTTGCCGTCCCTGTACCATCCCTTCTGCTCATGGTCATCACGGATGTTATGCCCCTCGGCGTACCAAGCGACGGTCTAATGTACCAACGCATCGGCTTCTTCTTCCGCGCCATTATGACTGCCGTGGTCGCCGTCTTTGGCATCGTGTGGCAGTTTTCGCAGACCATTCCTGCCCTCACGATCTCCGTACGACGGCTATTCTTCCTGTCGACTCTCATTTCAATGGTCATTTTTTTGATCACGTATGGCTGGAGCCGGCTCATTGGGTTCCCGGTGCCATTCCTAATCCACGTGCAGTCGGTGCCTCTTGTGTCTATGGTCGGCTTGGTGATCTTTACGACATGGAGGCATATAATTAAAGCCGACGCCTCTGTCAAGGATAGTCTCGATCGGCGCGGGTTCGCGTTCAACATGCAGTACGCGATGTTGCAAGTCTACTCTGTCTACATCGTAGTCTTCCAGCAGCTTCCCGCCGATATGCGAAACTACTTTACCATGCTTCTTCCCGTGATCAAACTCGTGTTCAAGAACCTTGTTAACTACCGCCTCGACGACCTGAACGACCTCGCGCCGGCGTTTATCGTGTCCCACGTCGACATTTTCCACACGCTTTTCGTCTCGCTAACAATGCAAAGCGCGACATCACTCGGCACAGCGGTGCTGATTATGGTCGTCGACACGTTGCAGAACATAATTGCGCTTGGCGAGGTGTCGGCGGTGTGTACGCGGATCCGGAAAGCGACTGAGAGATCAGCGGAGTTGGCCTACGGTGGGAAACACGTCAGTATCCAAACCATCCAGCAAGATGCCGCGAAGGACCTCCAGTTAGGCGTGAAGGAGCTGGCGATCCGCATACTCGCGACGAATACTCGCGTCAGCTCCAACCACAAACGAACGGAGCAATTGATCGTGCCGAGAAGTTTCATTGGCAGCCGTCGGAACGTAGCCGCAATCGAACCGTCGAATCAAAGCGGACCGGCGGAATCGACAACCCACACGCCGGCTTCCCTTTCGGACCATGACACTGCTCAGCTCGAAATCGTGCAGCTCACGCTCAAGCTGCTCCACATGACCGAGTTCTACGTGCTAGTCGAGTTTGTCGAAGTCGTGATGGCATTTTTCTACGGTGAGTTCGTTTTCGTCTATTTCTGCTGATCGTGAATGCTAACAACCGTGTGCGTGCTCGCAGCGACATACTTGTTCATCATCTCGCTGCTCCCGAATCGCGTCTACTACGCATCGCTCAAAGGCCTGACGACAGCTGCAATCCAGGCCGAAGCGCGCGTGGTCGCGGAATACGCCGTCCTGGAGCTGGTGTCGCTAGTTGTTGTCTGCTTGTTGGTGCAGCGTCGAGTGAAACACCACTCACCCTTGAAGCAGCTTGCATTTACGTTGGAGATGCACTGGGGAATGATGCAAGAGCCCATCATCTCGTGGGTCTTCTTGCTCTTCAACATGACGCTGGAACATTTCGGTGAGATGGCTGCAAAGTATTGAACGCAACTACCGGGAGAGTTGGGCTCATTTCTTCTTTTCCTGGTAGGCACCGACACGACGTTCAAGTTTGAATGGCTGAAGGCGAAAAAAGCTCTGCATGTGTGATTTTGATGCTTGAATAACCCGTACATTGCGTGCCGTTTTATCGCTTTTGAACGTGTTTGTTGAGCTCCCGCTCCACAAGCGACACGTAATCTGGGTGCAAATGCGTACCATCGAGGGTGTAGCAAGCACGAAGCTAGGAACGAAAGCAATGTCAGTCAGAACATTCGCCACTACCTCTACACCGAATTGATAGGCAAACGGCCTGCGTTTCGTGCACCGTACCTTCTCAGGAGAGCCTTCGAGAAGCTCGTCAAAAAAGTCGAGCCACTTGCAGATCTTGCTTTTAGCAACTTTTGCCATGAAGATCTGGTTGTACTGAATCACGAGATGCCGCGTCTCATTGAGCACGGGCACGACCGGATGAATGAATGCCTCGAACTGGTACTCGTCTACGGCCTTGGTTACCGCGTCCATGAAGATCTGGATCGTGTGCTCCATACCCTCTTGTACAGTCTACAGATCGAAAGAACTGGTGATCAATATTCTATCCAGATCAACCAGTAGCAAGTAGAGGAAAAGAGAGCTGGATACATACCTCATACTTACATAGCTCGACCGCTTGCAGGATACCCTCGCGGCAGTCGATTTCACCGAATAGGAACACGACCCGCGACCGTCTCGGCAACGTATCGAGCACGTTCCAGAAGTTGATTTTCGGGTAAAACTGGGATTCTTCACGCAAATGCCAGTGCTTGAGACCCGTGATGAGCGCTGGGCGCAGGCAAGTCGACTGACCATTGAGTTTGATCGTCCGCCAAGCAGTCGCAAGGGTGTGGGAATCGCCACACACATACGTATGTGCATCTGCTGACGAGGATTGCGACGACTCGGCTGGATCACGATCGTGGCGTTTCAAGTCTGAAGGAATCGAGACTGATGGCTCCACGCATAGAAGCTGTGAGATGCACATGTAGTACGCCTGCTCGTTGCGAATCGAAGTCTTGTGCACCTGACGACCGAGTCGAAGAGGCTCAAGCAGCGCCACGAGGCCTGGCAAAACGTGGAACTTGCCATTGATGAACAGAATCTTAGCGATCGTGAAGAAGCAGGCGAGCAGATCGAGCTCTTGGTCGGACAGGTCACCACTTCGTGGTGGGTTTGTGGTGCGATAGGAACTCATGAGCTTGCCCTCCTTGTAAACTTGTGCGTAGCCTTCATTGATGCTTTCGTGCCATTTCATCGACCACTGTGCGAACAGCGCCCGCGCGTCATGGTGCTTGGCCTTCCACACTCGGATGCCCAGTGCATCTAGTACGTCTGCAGCGCTCACGGTATCTGCAACGCGTAACGATCGATTCGCTCGTAGGAACTTGATAAGTGCGTCGTACGCGTCCTGGTAGCGATTACACACTTCAAGTGCGTGGGCGTGGTTCAGCGCGTACGCTGCGCTGTTGGGCGAGAGCGACAGCGCGTGTTCAAAGCACCGCACAGACGAGTCGATCGCTCCAAAATCTTTCAGAATCGTCGCGGTGAATGCGTACGCTGCCGCTGCTGACGGTGTCGTGGTCGGCACGGAGTACAGCAGCCGCTCCATACCGTCTTTACCACTCAGAAGCGACACGAGCTGCTTGCGGACCGAGTGGTCCGTCGACTTGCCCACTAGAACACGCAGCAGCATACTCAACGCCTCGTTCTTCCTGCCGCGGTCTTGAGCTACTCGCGCGTACAGCTGAAGTGCGTCCAGATTCACACGCGGGTCCTGTAGATCGGGTAGCAAGTGCATGAGCAGCGAGATCGCCGTCTCTTGCTCGGTCGGCGTCTTCAATTCGTACAGCGCGCACGCCCTCAGGTAGTCCATCTGAGCCTCCATGCGTTCTTTGTCGATACAGTCGCTGAAGAAGCTGCGGCACTTGGAATGTCGACGCAGAAACTTCTGCAGCTCGTCCAGCGTCGTGAGTGCGGCTCTATACTTGCGCAGATTGAGGTGGCATTCCGCCAGTTTGAGTGCGCTGGTGAATGCCATGAGCGCGTACGCCTTGTTTGTGGGCTGCGCGTGGTGGGTCTGCCAGCAGACTTTGAAGTACTTCGTCGCGGCGACGTCGTACTTTCCGATGGAGAAGTAGATCTCACCCAGTCCCAGCAGAGCCTCTGGGTTCCTCGGATCCACAGTGAGCACGAGCGTCTCGTACGCCTCACGCGCCGCGCGGTGGCGACGCGCCTTCAGATGGTTCAACGCGAGATCCAGAACCCCACGCAGGCTCACGTCCAGCGCAGACACAGACGACGACGATGGTGACGGAGTCGCTGACGGCTTTCGCTTCGTAGTCGGCTTGGCAGACGTCTTATTGAGCAGCGCATCTGGAGTAGTTGGCGGTATTACCACCGGGTCAGCGATCACCAGCTCCACGTCACACGCCGCCTTGCCATCACTTCCCTATCATTACGAGAGCTACTGTGAGTTTTAATCCGAGACCAGCCAGCCAACAACAGATCGATACACACCGTATCATCTGCAGGTATGCAGATACCGAGCTGTTGCAGCGTCTGCGCGTACTTTTCCGAGGCGACGAGCCGCCGCGTGGACTCGTTTTGCTGTCTTTCGGTCAGCACGGCCGCGTGCTTGAGGACGAGATTGCGTTTGAACTTGACAGCGAAGAGCTCCGCGAACAGCGTGAGCACGCTCTGTAGTGTGGCTGTTGATGGATCCACGGTGATCCGCTTGGTCCACTTGGTGGTGGCGTCCTCGTAGTGGACGTACAGCTTCATGTTGCTGCGGCGACTATCGACCTGTGGTGGTGTTACGCCGAACTCACGACCCGACAGTCTGGCAGCTCCCTCGTCTTAGTGACTATGAGCCGACGTCGGATCCTGGGCGGTATGAAAGGTGACAGGATAGTGACATCAATGGAGAACCAGAGCAGAGAAGATCACCATGCCTTCAGATCGCCGCGCGCTGTGCATACAGAGAGAGAGAGGAGAGCAAGCGAGCGGCGCGTAGTGTCATTTACAACACCGGCATGTACAATGGATAAAATCAACTAGTAATTACCATCGCCACACCGCAAAGCTTCCTACACGCACACTAAAAAAGAGCTTCTCGTTCCAAGCGCCAACCACAGATATCGCGAGTAGTGACACCGAGACGAAGCGACGCCCCGACAATGCGCATGCGCTTGCTAGGCCTTCGCCAAGTAACGCAGACGCGTGCCTGAATCGTGACCGCTTCCTTCCTCGCCTTCCCACTCGACCTCCGATCGACTAGTCACTCTTCTTCTTAAAGCTCTTCCGCCGCCACGCGCAGTCCAAATCCACGATGCAGCGTCCGGATAATCAAACGCAGCGCGTGTGTTTGTGTGCGTGTTTATTCGTCGTCGTCGTCACCGCCGCTGGCCGCGGCCTTTTTGGCCTGCTGCACGTCGTACCACTTGTAGTAGGCGTCGATGCGGTTCATCTCGCTGTTCTTGAAGTTCTTCCACGCGAGGCCAGCGATGACGCCGAGGCCCGTGCCGATGACAATGTCCTTCATTGGGTTCACCATGGTGCTGCAGTCCGGATTGTTGGGAGGTGTGAGGGGGGAACGCTGTCTTCGGTGACCAAGTCTTGCCAAACTGAGCTGTTGCTTCTGTGGCTCCAACGTTTCGCGTGAACCAAAAGGACGGATGGCACGAGGAGACCGCACCGCCAGATTCTGTTATAAACAGTCAGGGGTGACTGAAACACCCCTCCTCCTATTGCCATCACTCTCTTGTCTGTATATTTTAATCATTCCTATAAATTGATCATGCACTTTACAATTCATGCTTCTAAAGTGGTTTAAACATGATATTTTTCTATAAACGTTTACATCAATTTATACAAATTGAGCAGGCGGTTCTTTCGCATAAAGACACGCACCCGTCTGTTTGATTCGATTGCTATCCATTCGATTGGTTGAAAAAGGATTCTCCCATTGCTTTTCCATCAATGAAGCCCTTGAAAAGGTGTTTAAAACACCCCGCTGGGTGGCTAGCGCAGGCGTGGGCTACCGCAGCTTTGCGGTGGTGAGCTCCATGCAGTCGGCCCGCTCAACACTACCCAGTGCCCACACGTCGAAGACCAAGTCCACCACATCACTATCACGAAAATGAGCGGAGTTATTGCGCGCGTTGCGAGCCTGTACCAGAAGAGCGTCGGCAAGTCGCTGGCCCAGTACGGCATCAAGTACGATGACGCGCTCGTCGACACGCGCGCCGTCCAGGAGGCGCTCCACTGGATCTCCAAGGAGGAGTACACCGGCCGCACCCGCCGCATCGCGCGTGCCGCCGACTGCTCCATGAAGCGCACGTACCTGCCGGATGAGATCCAGTCTATCCAGCGCCCGCTCGACAATTACCTTCTCGACCACGTGGAGGTCTCGGAGGAGCTCGCTGAGGAGCGCGCCGAGCTCACCCGTTGGTAAATACGAGACCGACGACCGAGTGACGCAAAACAGAGAGAAGAACTGCGTGAAACGACCGAAGCAACCTGAATGTCTAGATGCAAACCTATCGACGATGGAGGCTCCTGTGCTCGAGAGTGTTCGTGGAAGAGATGATGGCGCGAAGGTGCTTTGGGTCAAGTAGACCCACGAGTATTATGCGAGTTCGTTTGTCGAGTTAGCATTTTCCTGTGGGCTGCTGTTTATTGATAAAGAATACAAGAAGAAAAAACACTCGAGATGAAGAGCGATGTTGCATCGTTATTGTGCTGCAGATGAAATGGCCAAGGAGAGGTTGAAGCATTTGCCGTCGGCTGGGGATGGGATCTATTTTCGATACATTCTCGTCTCGTTCTCATGGTGGAAAACGGCATTTGCATTTTGAATCGACCAACATGGAAGCGTCACGCACCCGTCTGACGAGGCCAATGAGCGCCAAAGCCTCGACCAGACTCACCAGTGCCAAGCCTGCGACTCTCGCGTCGTTTGCAGCAGCGAGAGAGGACTCGGGAGAGAAAGAGGGAGACCTGTACGACGATCTCATCATGGACGATGATGACGACGATGGGGACGATTTTGGTGCTGAGGCACTTGCTGCTCAGCGTCGTTTGGAAGAACAGCTTCGTAGAGCGTCACCAGGTATGATTTCGTGCATCTGAACCTCATCTCAATGTAAATCTCATTCCTTCGAGTCCGCAGTCTCACGCCAGGGGAACCACTTTCGACCAACGTCAGCGCCAGTCCACCGTGCTCGCCCACAGTCGGCGCACAACCACCGATCAGCGCTCGAAAAACAGGAACAGGAGCAGGAGCGAGCAGCAATCTCGCTTGCATACTTGAAGCAGGCAGCCGAAAAGAAGAAGCAGCGGGACCGAGAGTTTGCTGTCAGTGTTCCCTTGCGGATCATAGACGATTATCATCCAAAAACTGAAAGCTTGCTTTCCGGAATGGTCAGGAGGAACTTCTGCGTGAAGAAACTGAGTACAAAAAGAAGATGACCCAGAAAATTGTACGTGGAATCCACGTCCCCAAGGTTGAGTCATCCTCTTTGACGCCATTTTGTTGGGACAGGATCAAGCTAACCGCATGTCGGCGGCACTAGGGAGCAAACGCACGTTTGCGATGGCACCGGTACGATCAATCCCCCCCCCATACTATAGATCTGAATGTGGAGTGCGTGGCTAAGTTCTGTTCGCAGGATCGAGATGGTCTTCACATGGTCAAAATCGTAGACTCTCGCGGCTCCGAGCGCGTCATTTCCGTCGAGAATTTCCATATCCTTCTTCCACCTATCTCGACTGCTGGTCATGCGGCACCGAAGATGCACTGAAGCTTCCTTAACCTTCTAGGCGTTGATTTTTACTGAGGGAATTCGAAAGACTTGCAAGTGTTCAGATCGGCCAAGGCCACCAACGTCGAGGGAGTCTGTCTGGAAAGACACCTAGTCCACCGAGATCGACGGCCCAAGGCACCGCAACCAACGAGGCAGCACCAAGAAAGTCCAAGCTACGACTGCACGGCATTCGCACCAGCCGATTGAACTCGTCGACATCATCAGCAGATCTGTCGAGTGATCTCCCGTTTTCCGCTGGTAGCCGTCCCAACTCGGGCAACTTGAAACGAGTCGGATCGAAAGCAACGGACCGAGCGCTCGTGCAGGAAGAGCTCAAGGGAGTCCTGGCCAGTACGATTGAGTTGACCAAGGTGCTCCAGGACCAGCTCCACGAGCTCAAGCTCAAGGGCTGGAACTTCTCCGGGCGAAGCAGCAGCACAACGTTAACGTCATGACTGATAATGGGTTGACCACCATAACAGTAACCCAATCAAGTGCAAATGGTGTCATACAATCGAGGTTAAATGTCACTAAGCTCATTGAGCTGCTCGCATTGTGTGGAGCGACAAGCAGAGCATCATGGAGGAGCCGAACCCGAACACCGATCGCGCACGGCGCTACCTGCAGGAGTCTCTGGAGAAGGAGGGACCTGACGGGGAGAAGAAAGAGTTCTCGTGCCGTTGGTTTCTGGATCGCGCGTTCCTGTGCGTCAGTACGTGATGAGTAGCTTTCCGTTTATTCAAGACTGTCATGGGCATGGAAATTCACGCTCATTTTGGCTTTGTAGCACCGGGCAATCAGATGCTGCACTATTATCGATACGGCCGCGCGGATGAGTGCAGCGGCACGTGGAAGCACATGATGCAATGCCTTCGTTCTAGTCTGATGGATGAAGAAAAGCGTTTGGTAGGTGCTGTGTTACGATGGCGTTGTGACTCGGCTGTCTTGTTGACTAGTCTGCGTATGATAGGAATTCCTCAAGTCCACGCCGATGGATCCAACCAAGCCAGCGCATACGACGGATGTGTGGGAGACGAAGGAGACGCCTGGATGGTAGTAGATAGAGGCGTGGTGGTAAAAAGCCAACGAGTGAATCCTACTACGGTACTTATGATTCCTTTTGTTCACTACTACACTGTGCAAGCACCCTCCGCACTCGCAATCTCTGTGCGCCGAGGCTACAGCACTTAAAAACATCACGACTTAATCCTTCAACCACTCCTCCATCCCGTGCAGATCGCCTGGCAGCGCCGAGGGCAAGCCGTTCACATGGCCGTGTCCGATCGGCATAGGCAGCTCATCCATCGAGCCGTCGATGAGCTCTCCGAGCCCGCCGTCAAACGTCGTCAGATCGATGGTGTTGTCGTTCGTGGCGAAGGGCAGTGGCTCTGTTGGCCCACCTGAGGTCGTTGACGCAGAGACTGGGGCAGGAATGTACGAGGGCATCTGTCCCGCTGAGAAGTTGGTCATGGACAGCAGATCCAGTTCGTTCTCGATGCTTTCCGTGATGTTGAAGTCGAAGTTCTCCGTCGACAGCGGTGGCAGACCGGCAAACACCCTCTTTGAGTTGATCTGCACGTTCAGCAGCGTGTCCAAGTCGCCCGTTTCCTCGTACTGCTCGAACGCATCGTGCAACGCGCCATCATCAGTCGCGATCAGCAACATCTTCAGTGCATCCTTCTGCTCCTTGCTGAAAACCAATGAACAAATCCGTTTGTCAGCATGGCTCGTTCAAATCGAAAAGAAAATGAGAGTCACACGTACGTGATCTTGCCGCTCTGAGCGAGTTTGTTGACCAGCCAAAACTTGGACGACAAGCTGCGCGCGCGCTTGGATTTCCGCGACTTGACCGACGATGACGACGAGTTAGACGCCATCATGGTGGTGTAGCCGGACGGCGCGAGCGGCACCGTCGGTGCAGGCGGCGCGTTCGACGGCTTGACGGGGGCCGCTGAGAACTTCATGTCGGTGGTGTCAGCACCAGCAAGCGGGTCGAAGTCGCTCGGCAGATCAAAGTCGAGAGTATCAGCGAGATCCAGTAGCTCCTGTGGCGGCGCGGTGGTCTCCGGCTCATTCACAGAGAAGCCTTCGAGAGACAGCAAGTCGCCATCGCGAATGGACCGGTCCAACGCGCTCTTGCGAATCTACAGACCAAACAAAACCCCTGGTTAATACGACCGGCGCATCATGGACGTCAAGAGCCATGCAAACGCACCACGACGCCCTTCTCGTGCTTGGACTTGTTCGGGTGCAACAGGATCTTGCAGTCGTCCAGCAGCCCGCCGCTAGGCTCGTCGTCCGTGTTGGTGACGGCCTGGTAGAAGTCGCACAGCACGCTGTTCCAATTGAGCGGGCGCTGAAGACACACGAGGGCCGTCGTGTCGGTGAGCGGGCTCAGCAGAAGCACGCGGATCACTTCGCCCATGTTGTCAAATAGCTTTTCAACCGAAGAGGTTCCACAATATTTTCAGTCGAAGGAAATGGACCACCTCAAAAGAGCTCCCAAGACGACGTTTTCAAGCGCGATCGCGAGGAGACGTCGAGACGGAGCGCGTGCACAGTGCCGTCGCTGGTTCAATGCGCTCTATGGCGTCGCTGCTGTCCCTCTCGCGGTTGCGTGGAGCTGCAGGCGTCGCGTGGACGTCCGCGTTCTGTTCTCGCGGTGAGCGCCAGACCGGAGATGGAGACGGCCATGTGGGTGTGCGAACGGCTCTCTTCCGCACACAGAGCTGTTTTTGCAGTGTTTGATTTGTTATTTATCAGCATTCGGAATTTGGATTGGCTGAAAATCGGATTTCGTCCCTTGGCAAAATGCACAAATCATTTTTTGACGGCAAACTTGGATGTTTGAGATTTATTTCAATTTCCGACTTGTATTCGAGAACTGCGTCTGCTGGGGTCGATTTATGGCGTCACCTCCACATAATACAAGTGCATTGCACTCGTTCTGGTACTCTATCATGCTGCTGGGTCTTGACTCTCTGGTCGGTGGAGCTGAGCTGAGAGGACGAGCAGGTGCCAATGACCGATGAAGTCACCTGCTGGTGCGTCCAGCTGGAGCCACATCTCCAAATACAAATATACTTGTTTTACTGTGGTTTTTGGGTTTGGGTCTGAAACTCATCTGAACCCGGGTTTCAAACTCGGGTGAACCCGAATCTTTCCCACCAGCTCATCATGTTGAAGCACGTCTCCAAAACGTGGAAAGAACGAAACACGCGCAAATGGGAATGGACGGCGGCAAAGCGTCGGCCACAGCGATGGCAGCGACGCTGTATGCTCACTGGCAGCTCTACAGCCACCACGCGCTCGTCCGTGCGCTTGCTGTGGTGCTTGCCGGTGTCGCGACGGCGTGGAACTCGCGTGAGAACGACTTCGTTTGGGACGACCGCGCCGCTGTGATCGGCAACCGTGACGTGGATACGGCGGCGTCGCACTGGTACGAGTGCTTCGCGCACGATTTCTGGGGCGCCCCCATCAACACCGCCGCCAGCCACAAGAGCTACCGCCCGCTCACGATCCTTACGTTCCGCTGGGACCATATTTGGCATGGCTTCGACTCGCACGCATTCCATCGCACGAACGTGTTGATCCACGCAGTATGTTCGCTGCTGGTGTGGCGGACAGCGTGCATCGTGCTGTATCAGTATGGTCGGCACACTAAGGCAACAGAGACGCGGTCGCCTCGGTGGGGAGCGCTGCTCACGGGGATGTTGTTCGCGGTCCACCCGATCCACTGTGACTCGGTCGCGAGCATCGTGGGACGCGCCGACTTGCTGTGCGTGATGTTCGCGTTGAGCGGGTTCCTGATTTACAGCGACGCTGAGAAAGAGGACTGGTGGCAGAGTTTTCTAGTGGCGATCACACTGGGCATTTGTGGTATGTACGCACTTTCTGGGTGTCTGAGCTCCACATTTTTAACGCTTTGTTTCTGACTTTCGACCAGCGAGTCTGTGCAAGGAGCTCGGGTTTACAGTGTTCGGCATCTACGTGGCGTACGAGGTCCTCTGTGCGTGTGCTGCAGGCCGTGCGACGGATCTGCTTACGTTATCGTCGCCACGGTGCCAGCGGGTCGCGTGTCTTCTCGTAGGAGGTCTCAGTCTCTTCCTCGGGCGGCTGTGGGTGAACGGCGTCCACACGACGGCTACGTTCAACATCTTGGCCAATTCTATCGGCGTCGAGAAGAACCGGAAGGTTCGCATGATGTCCTACGCGCATGTTCATGCGTGGTACCTGTGGAAGCTGCTGTGGCCGAGTTGGCTCTCGTTCGACTACGGCTTCAACACGATCCCAGTCATCTACAGCGTGGCTGACCCTCGCAACGGACTCACGCTGCTTGCTTACGCAATCGTCTTCGCGGGTGTCGTAAAAGGAGTTGTCGACATCAAGCGGTCCCCGCTGCTGCTGTGTATCATGTTTGGTGTGATCCCGTTCGTGCCGGCCTCCAACATCCTTTTTCCTGTCGGCACGATCGTCGCCGAGCGCTTGCTGTACTTCCCCAGTGTCGGAGTTTGCTTGATTGTCGGCTACATGGCAGACCAATTCAACGATGCTGTCGATCGACTAGAACGGCAGGTGAAGGTGTCATCCCCATCTGCCAGCTCCAAGCCAACCGTGTCCTCCAGCTCTCGAGGCGCCTCGTGTTTGCTCGCCATCTTCATTTTGCTTGCTGCTTCGTACAAGAGCACAGTCCGCAACGCAGAGTGGAAGAGTGAAGATATCCTGTTCACGAAAGCAGTCGAAGTGGTACCGGAGAACATCAAGGCGCTCAACAACGCGGCCAAAGTTCTACTGAACACAGACCCCATGTTGTCATTCCGAGTATCACGGATTTCGGTGGCGTTGCTGCCCAAGCAAATTGAGGGTCAGTCAAACTTCGGTCTCGCCAACTCAGAAATGAACCCACTGCTCGGAATCCGCCACATGCTGAAGGCGTTTGCCTACGGCTCGACTGAGTTTTCGGTACGTACGCGTAGTTCTATTGCTGGTAAAGTGGTGTGGCTAAGCGTCCAGTTTTGCAGAGTGCGGGATATATAGGGACGCATCTCTGGAACTACTGGCGCGACCGGCATGACCTAGAGCGTGGCTCATCCGCGCCTGAGTTGATGATGCGAAGTCCCACAGTGAAAGCCGCCACCAAGTTTCTCGAAGAGGCGATTCGCCGCGGCAGCCGTAACCCACTTCACTTCTTCCTGCAAGGGGTCATTGCTGAGCAGATGAAAGACTACCCCAGTGCACTGAAGTGAGATTTCCCCTTCAAGATGTGTCCACAATTCAAGTCTCTAACGGTATTTCACAACTGTAGATACTTCGAGCGTGCGCAAGAAGCCAACGAGCGTCAAGCGAGAATGTCAATTGACCCAGATCTGTTGATCTCTCGCGGTGCAGTGATCAACATGATCGCCGTGGTATGTCGTCAGCTTGGTGACGACGAGCGTGCGCTATCGGAGCTGCTCAAGGGCATCGATTTGTATCCGACGCAGGAGCCGAGCCTCTACTTCAATGTCGCGGCGATCTATCTGAAACGAGACATGGTGGACTGGGCTGGTAAGTATCTCGACCGGTGTCTGAAGGTATGCACGCACGTTGAAAGCCTTCGCCGCGGAGCTAAACTGCTCGAAAGCCTGGAACAAAATGCGGCAGCCAAGATGTTTTACAAGCGCGCTGATGAACTCGAGACATCATCGCCAAGCCAGTAGCAACCAAATATCAAGACTCGAATTCGTGGGAGTTGAGCCAGGCGAAACGACTTCGAAGTACCGGTATAGCATTATAAAAACGACTGCAGGAATTGCAAAGCACTTTTGCTACGTGGAATGCCGTTGCCCGTCTCGCCTTCCGTTGCATCTCGTTCCATGGAAGCGAGATTACCGCTGCTGACGCTTGACGCTGGCTTTCTGATGTCGCCACTGTCGCCACTCGTGGCAGACGGCTCGTCCGTCTTGCCTGCAGCCACGCCTCCCTTCGGCTTGGCCTTATATGCGAGCTCTTGCGTCCAAAAGCGAGTCACGTACTTGATCTGACACTCTTTGCCAGCCCCAAGCAGCAAGTGCTGCACGTGGTCGTGCTGGTCTGTCGCCATGAGTGGGAGCAGCTTTTGCAAACAGAAGAAGCTCTTCGACCCGATGATGGGTGTCGTAGCCACTACTGGCGTGAAGTCGGCACCGTTCCACTCACAGATCTTCGGTAGATAGACGACGCGGGCCTTGTCATCGATTTGAAGCTCTCGCTGTAGGAACTCGGCACAGGTCGCGTTGAGCTCTTCGTGGAGAGCTTGGCCGTGGTAAACACGAATGAGCGATCCAGTAGTTGGGCTGCAATTTGTCTGAAGTGCAAAGCTCGTCCGGAAATCTCGTTGCACATGTTTCATGGCCTCGGATAGCATGACTGTCAGCTGACCTGACTTTGCGAAACTTCGCCATTCGTCACCTGGAGCAGCCTGTGCCTGCAAGATACCGTACTCAATATCACCAAGCGTGACACGAAGCTGACGTGGTGGCTGCGATGCCGTGTTTCCGAGCACGTAGAACGCCGTGGACTTGAGCCGCTTCCACTGCGCGTGGCTGGAAACGTCACCATAGAGCAGCCACGTGTGGATGTAGAGCGCGTGAAACAGGTTGAGCGCAAATGCGACCCGGTGGTCATCGGATGGGAACCAGCTCGAAGGCGACGCTTCAGCCTTCACTTCGACGACGTCTTCATCTGATGGTGGTGATTCCGGAGCCTGTGGTAGATTGAGTGCACCGAGTTTCTCAACAGCGGTGAAGAACGCAACGGCGTCCTCTCCATTGATCTCGTTTCGTGGTCTGCCATACACTTTGAGGCCCAATTCGATGATTTCTTCCAGCAGCTTGACAGGACCCACACTGCTGAGTTGGGATGCACTGCATTGGCTAGGAATGTGGCTCCGCTGGTTCAAACGCACAGGCGCAGAAACACTATCCAGTGGAAGTGGAGACGGCAGCCGAGTGAGTAGAGTTCTTGATCCTGCTGCTGCCTTGAGCTTCATGAGCTGGTTCAAAGACGAGATGCACAGCGATCGATCGCTGTCGCTGTCGAAGAAGATCGTGAGGACTTCACTCAGCAGATGGATCTCGACGCAAAACCACTGATTCGTGGCTCGCATTGCCGCGGCGTCTCGGAGAAGCTGTCGGGGGCTTGCGTTGCCTTGATCTGACTGGCTCTTGTTACCACAATCAGCAACTGGAACTGCCGCTTCAAAGAAAGGAACGATCCGTACAGAGATCACCGAGAGCACGTGAGCGAGAAGGATCGTCTTGCTGGGCTTGAGAGTGAACGAGCGGAAGAAATGCAGCTCGGTCGTTGTCAGCGTGAACCATTCTTGGCGCATGAACCTTGGATCGAGCATGCGGTAAATGCCTTTTTCGAAGATGACGTCCATTTGGTCCCGTTTCGCCTTGGTGAGCTGGACGCCAATGTCTTGATATGACCGGATGCACGGAAGCTGTGACTCTGACATCAGACAGTTGAAGAGCATCGCCTTCTTCTCTTTCTCCACTTCTGTGGCTTCGTCAGCCTTCTTGAGAGCGATGGCTTGAAGCGTTGCCGCAACTTGGTCTGTCTCCCGGCAAATTGTCTCGTACAAAAACTCCCGTGATTCAACGAGTAACTTCTTGAACTCGCGCGCTTGATCACTCGCATCAAGCAGCAGCAGCGTATTCTTGACTGTAAGTGCACTACGCACGACACATCGCCGACGGCATGGGCTCTGCGGGCTCTTGGCAGAATGTGGTGATCGCACATCCGCCTGCCTCTTCTCCTCAACCACAAAGAGGTAGGTAACCTTGCGATTACCGGCCGCTGGGTCGACGCGCTCGATCCACACTGGAAGTGAGAAGCTCCAGTTTGACAGATCCTCAGCGCGCTCGAGTGAAGTCATGTTCCGCACAGAGGAGGATGCACGAATACGCGGCTGCGGACGCATGGGAAGAGGATTCGGTATAATCGTTTCTTCTTCGCTGTCTTCACGAATGAGTTGCTGGCGCTGGTTCTGTTCCTCAACTTCTCGGCTCTGTTGCCGAACCACAGGATCTGGCTGGTCGCACGATACTGATCGCCAACGCTGAGGTGAGCTCGGAGGGCGTGACGCTGTGTTATCTTTCGTAGGCGAGAGCAGACCTGTCGGTGTACCGGGAGTCGATGGCACACTGCTGTTGTGGTGCATCGAGTAGCAGAAGATGTAGTTCTTCTCTTTTGTCGTGTGAGCAATCGTGGATAGAATACTCGGGTGGAGACCTGGTGGAACCATAGAATAGACGGCCAGGCGGATGGGCTGTGTGCCACAGAATCGCTTCAGATCCATTTCGGGCATGCCAGGAACATTCACGATTTTCCACCGCGCGAGGTCACTGTACATAGTGTGGAACTGGAACGAGTACACTGCATCTGTCTGGATGCTAGGCTCTGTCCCCACTGGCGTTGATGCCCGCGTCTTCTTGGATTCAGCTGGCTCGCCAAAGCATTCTCGGCCCATTGGGGGCAGCTTCTCAGTTTCTCCGGGACCAGTGACCACCCACTCATCCACTGTCTGATACAGTGGAAACGCGGCATGTGGTAGTTCGTGTTGGCTTCCATGTGCCGCCTTTTCCCCAAACGCGATGTGGGCGGTAGGAACGAACTTCTTCACGAGCGTGATGAGCAGAGTCACGAGCTGCTTTGTGAGGTAGGCGACCTGGAACCCGTCCGGCGTGGGCAACTCGGTCGCCAAATACATCACCGCTCGTGGAGGAAGTGGCTTCTTGAAGTGGCCTTGCACTTGGACCCAGAGCATTCGCTTTTTGTCTCCAAACAAATGGGTCCAATATCCTCGAGACGATCCCTCTGTAGCAGCGCTGTTCTTGACCATGAACAGCATTTGACCGCGAAAGAACTCGGTCTCGAACGGGATCGGTTGCTTACGGTTGACCTGTTCAAAACCGGAGTTCGAACTCAGTGGCACTGGTGTGCTGTTGTTTGCAAGTTTACACTCATCGCGGATCTTGAGCTGCGGGATTTCGTCTTCTTCATCCAAGCTACCGCCAAAGTGATCGGTACGCAGAAGACTTTGGTAGTGCGATGCAAGCCACGCTGCTGTCGTCTTGCCCGTCGGCGTCGAGGCGTTGGGATCGCTTCGCATGTTTAGTTGTCTTTGTTGCTCTTGTTGCTGCTTGCGCTTCAGTGGCGACACGAGAACCGTCGCCGAATGGATCAAAAGCTGCTCTGCAGACGCGAGTTGAGCTTGCGAACTGAGAAAGTACGACGACGTGAGCACGAAGCCCACGACGAGACACACGATCTTGATCCACGTGACACGCTGGGAAGGAAACACGAGCGTGAAGATCCAAAAGCTCCACTCTTTCACGTCTTCCGCTGCATCCTCCGTCGTCGCGAGTTCCATCGCCACGAGAATCACCAGTACGATGGACGCCGCCACGGCTAATGCCTGCGATGGTTCGCGCCGTACTCGTCGTCGCGATGATGGCGATGGTACTGGCGTGGGGATCCTGAGAGGCGCAAGCGTCCTGCCGCTCGACAGCGTCTTGAGCTTGGGCGGCGAACCGGAGCCACTGGCTACGGCAGCGCCGTCACCCGTCATGCTGCCGTCTGCGAGGGGTTCTTTTTCTTGGCTTCTAAGAACGCCTCGCACAAGCCCACGTGCTGCGGTTGCCTGGTTTTCTGAAGTTGGATCAGGCAGAGCCGTTGACGAATGAAGAGCTACAGTCAGTCAGTTGGAATCCATCAAGGCGCCGGCATAACCGATCGAACGGGAAGCAAGCGAAACGCCAGTGCGTTTCCTTCCATTTGCGTGCGGCTCTTCAAGCGAAGATACCTGAATACCGGTATCCTACCGGTACTCACTTTGAATGTTTTCCCGCCGAGTGAACGCTTTTGAGAGGGGGAAACGAGCCGAAAATGGAGGAAACGACGAGATGAAGACAACGGAGATAAAGACGAGCGGCGGCCGTGCGAGCGCTAGAAGGATGCTGATGAACCGTGAAGGTGTCACATTGATGACCCACACGGTGGTTCATGTGTTGCTGCTTGAATCTCTGGGAGAGGATGACCACAAGCCAAGTTTCCGCCGAAACAAGTTCACTTGATCGCAGCGAGTCGTATTATATTTCGAGTCGGCGCGGCTCTTCAGCGTCATCGCGACGGGTCTGAACACAGTGCAAGCAATCATCACGCCCGCGTGAATGCGGTGGAGTGCGGTGTACTCATTCCTTGCTCGCTCATTGAGGACGGCTTCCCCCACGAAAAAATGAGTGACGAGTACAAGGGGTTCGGTGGCGTGTTGCCGACGGCAGGCGCCGGTGGGAGGCCGCGGACGCGCGGTGCGAGACGGCGCGCTCTGCCCACGGAAGATATCTTCAAGAGCGCGTTTGGTTTGTCGCCCAGTTCCAACAAGAAGAGCAGACTGACCGCCAAGCCATCCCAGTCACCGCGAGCACCCACTGCGTTTCCGTCGCTAGGAGGTGGCGACCCGCGGGCCACGACGGTGCCTTCATCTACTCCACGCTCCTTCGCGTCTTTTGCCGGTGGCAGTCCGTCGTCGTGGTCCGGAAACGATAATGGGACGATGGAGACGCTGGATCGGCGAGAAGAAGTGGAGATGAAGCCGACGGTCCAGCCTGGTTCGTTGCTGCAGCGGCTTCATGCCAGCGGCGTCCAGCGCAGTCATGTCCAGACCACGCTGCTTCCCCAGGTAGCAGCTCCAGTGCCACAAAAGGGCAACCAAGTGGAGAATACTCTGCGACTTCCTCCTCGAAGGCCCATCCGCCAGGACGCCAGGCCTCTCGTCGCCCCGCCGACGGCCCTGCATCCATCTGCAGACGGTGTGTTGATTCCAACAAGACCAGTCACCAGCTCTTCAACCCTGCGACCCGATCGATCGGCTTCTAGTCAGCCATCGACGCCACGAGATTTGCTTCTCAATCCAGCCGATGCATTCCGTGGTGAGTCAAGTAGGCCGAAGAAGCTACCGTTGACAGCGCGTGATAAGTTCTACATGGAGCAACGCGCCATGACCGCTCCAACATACGCAGGTGGGCAGTCGCCACGGCGCCAGCGTCAGCCTGTGCAGACGATCCCGAACACGACATCAGCGTCGAGGAATCCTGGGCGTACTGATCGAGTGAACCAACCGGGAGACAGGTCGGGGAACCAAGCGGAAGCGATATTGGCAGAGGTGATGATTCCGTCTCACACAGAGATCCTGTCAGGGAAAAGCAGCTTCAAAACGTTCACGGAAAGTATAGCAGATGACTTACGGCGAGCTTCCAGCGCAGAGGCTGGCCCTGATGGCTTGAAGGTTCGCCATGCTGGACCTGCGCCAGTCACGCCGGATTCCTTTTTGTACTTGCAACGTGTGGATTCGAACCCGTACCATCTCGCTGTCACGAACCATTCCAAGATCAACTCCGAGGACTACTACACCGTGAGCAGACTCGGTATAACCCACTTCGCGGCAAGCAGCTCCGAGTTCATGCCGCTGGAGAAGTTCGAGCGTGAGAACTATATCTACTCCCTCATGGTCAAGGTATGAATATTGAGCACTGACTACTGCTGCACAACTGAATGACTCACTCTTACATTTTCTGCAAAGCTGCCGTTCTTCAAGAAATATCGGCTGTGGAAACGGTTCACGCTGTGGAAGCAAATCATCAACGAACGCAAAAGGATTTCAGCGACAATTTCGCTCAACCAGAATCTCTTCGTGCTGCTACCACACTTGCACGACGCCTTGATGAAGCTGAGAGGGCTCTGCATGAACCTGCAAAGGTCTCGGCTGTTCGATTTTGATGGAGCTACTGGTGGTGAAGGATCTGGGGAACGAGGAACAAGTAAGGGATCGAGCCAGCAACCAAAAACGTACACGTTAGGCGAGTTCTCAATTCGTCTCAAGGCTCAGAAGATGGAATGCGAAAGGCAAGTGGACCAATTTATCGCCGAGGCCTCCATGATCGCGAAGGGTGCGTGCGAGATATATCTCTTCGCATTTCTCCAAGATACCGGCTTCAACGAGTTGAAGCATGCAAACCTCAATCCAGCGTCGACTTCGCGTATCGGGAAGCACAGTGTTGCACTCATCTCGCCCGAATCGAAATCTGGGAACAAGCCGAAGACCGCGACTGAAGCACTCGAGATGGACCAAGACATGAGCTACACCGAGCGCGCAACTATGCGGACCCAGTGCAGAAAGATCACCAAGTTTCTACGTGTTTTCGAGTTTTTGATTTCCGATGCACTGCTTCGCGTTGCAATATCGTCGGTTGAGAGGCTGCTTCAAGAAATGAAGAAGATCAAAGATGATGTCCCACCGGTGTCAGCCACGAATGCTGCTGCGGTCTCTGCATCTCAAGCTGCGGTGAATGCTGCGATCATGGCCCGCTACAAGCACGCGCCGTTGTTTCGCGTGGAAGTGTCGCTTCGAGGAAGTGGGATTACCGCAGCTCCACCACTAGGGTCGGCTCCAGACCAACTATCGGCTCGCCCAAGGCTCGTTCGACGCCAATCAAGCTCGACAACGGTGGTGAAGTCCCGCCAAGGAAGTATCACAGCTCTCGCTCAAGAACAGACAGCAGAGATCCTCCTCTTTTCTCCTCATCAAGAACACTTGCGATCTCAGCTCGAGACGCTGATCTTCAATGGACTCAAGGCAGTGACAAGTCGCGACCGGCTTCTTTCGAATCCAATGTTCAATGTCTACTTGGAAGCTGGTATGGATGATGGTCTCGGGAGTGACGATGGCGACGACGATGGAGGAGAAAACAATGGTGAGCTCTCAGGAGAAGGCCTTGACCTCGATATTCTGATCATGGAGGACTTGTCGTTTGTCGGAAGCATGCAAGGACTGCATTCCGTCGTGCAAGAAGCGTATGTGCGAGCAAACTCGACGTGTCAAGTGCTCACGCCTTTCCTCGACAAGTACCATGCCAACCTGAAGTTTTGCAGCCGCGTGATGGATCCGACCTATGTCTACTCCGTTGACATTGAAGAACTGCGGGACCTCCTTGAAAAGTACACGAACGAGATTCAGCAGTTCAACGGACTTCCGGAATACGCTTCTTGTGGGCTCTTGTTGCTCGACAACTTGCGGCTCAACAGTCAGCTCAAGCCATCTCCGAAGAAGTGTTTGGAGCAACTACATTTTCTGGTGCCAATGGTGATCCAGTACAAGAACACGCAGCTGATGGCCGATTTGACGGCGGACAATGACAAGATCAGCGCCATTCCGAGCTCGGTCGACGAGTATGCGGAAACGCTGGCATTTCTTCGCGAGCTTCAAAGTCAAATGGATGCTATCGAAGACAGCTATTCGGTGCTGAAAAGCTTGTATCTTCTTGTCGAAGAGTACAGCATCAAGATCTCCGACATCGACCACACGAATGCATTCCTTCTGACGCAACGGCGGGCGCAGCTCAAGACGTCCATGGATTTGTTCGAGAACAGCTGCGAGCACTACACAGAGAAGTTCGGAGTTGAGCTCGAGGCCAGAATCCCCACCCTCATCGCGCAGCAAACGCAGTTGTCGACAGCTTTGAGTAGCCAGAACCTCTTTCAGCTCGACTCTGACCCGCATGCGATCGTGGAATATCTCGACGGCGTTGAGTTTTTGCTCCATGAGCTCGAAGAAGTTGTGGAACGTCATGCGTATTTCGAGAAAACCCTCTCGTTGCCGCACACGAGCGTTTTCGAGGAACTTGGAGACATCAAGAAGGATCTTTTGCTCAAAAGCGAAATCTGGAACAGCATGCTCTCCTGGAACGCGCTGACCAAGGAGTGGAATCCCCTTCAATTCCCAGGCGATGTCGACGTGGCAGCCATTACAGACGAAGTTTTGATCTTCTTCGGGAAGATTCTTCACTGGGAAACCCAACTATCACCAGGGCTTGGGCCACTTTGCGCGGCCTTGAAGTCACGTGTCGAGGATTACCGGGTGACCATGCCGATACTGCATGATCTTCGGTGTACGAGTTTCGAGGACCGTCATTACAAGGAGCTGCATGAGCTGCTTGGTTTCTCCAGCCGTGCCGCAGGGGACAGAACTTCAATGCTTCATCGCGCTCCAACAACCACGTCACTGCTGTCATCGATCTCTGAGGCTGCTCCTGCGCCTAGCCGCTCGTTGACTCTAGGGCAACTGGTCGAAATGCGTCTCGCACCGTTTGCTCAGCAAGTGAATCGCATAGCAACGGACGCTACGCAGGAGCGGCTGCTCAAAGAAAGCTTGGACAAGGTCATCATGGTGTGGGAGCGCATGGAATTTGAAGTGCGTGCGTACAAGGACAGCAAAGACGTCTCGATTCTCGTTGCCTACGAAGGTATCTACGCCACGCTTGAAGAATCACTCGTCAGTTTGACTTCTCTGTTGAATTCGAAGTATCTCACACCGATCAAGGATGCCGCGAACACTTGGCAGCGCCGACTTGCTCTATTCCAAGAGACACTTGACGCATGGATCGAGTGTCAGCGGAAGTGGATGCATCTGGAGACGATCTTCTCGGCTCCCGACATCCAGAAGCAGCTACCGAACGAGAGTATGATGTTCATCACGGTGAACCAATTTTGGAAGGATCTCATGCGCAAGACACGAGAGCATCACAACTGCATGAACGTCTCGGGAGCAATGCCGCACAATACCGGCACTATTGCGAACTTGCTGGGCGTTACAAGCACTCAGCTTGCTGCTGTGAGTGGGATACTTCCGTCCACTGGCACACCCAACGTCCATGCTGGCCAACTATCGCTATTGGAAACGTTGAATCGCCACAACTCTTCGTTGGACAAGATCGAAAAATCACTGGAGGACTACCTCGAGACCAAGCGAGGTATCTTCCCGCGGTTCTACTTCATTTCGAATGACGAACTACTCGAGATGCTGGCGCATGCGAAGGAGCCCCAATCGGTACAGCGTCACTTGTGCAAGTGCTTCGACGCGTTGGTGAGACTGGACATCAGCGACGATGGTGTACATTCAGGCACCGGTAGCGGTACGACTTCTGTAGGCACCATCGCGCCTTCGTCGAGTGCTGCGGCCAGTGCTCATGACATTCTGGCGATGATCAGTCCTGAAGGGGAGCGTGTGTCGTTCAGTCGAAGTTTGAAGGCCCGAGGAAACGTGGAAGACTGGCTCAACACCGTCCTAAGTAACATGAAGGTCACTCTTCAACGGCACATGAAGGCCTGTATACTGGACTACCAGCACGCGTCTCGAGAGGCGTGGCTATTCAGGCATCCAGCGCAATGCGTGGCGGTTGTGTCGTACATCATGTGGGCGAGAGAGTGCGAAGTCTGTTTTCGTGCGGCGTCGAATGATCCTTTGAAGGAACTCTCGATTTGGCATCAGACCATCTGCGCGCAACTAAGCAATTTGACGCGTCTCGTGCGTACGTCTCTCACGAAAGTTCAGCGGTGCCTGGTCGTGTCGCTCGTGACCACTGATGTCCATTTCCGTGACGTCGTTGGAGATCTGATCGCCAAGAAAGTCACGAGCGCATCCGACTTTATATGGGCGCAGCAGCTTCGCTACTACTGGCAGGCCGACCATGACGAGTGTGTTGCCCAGCAGGCCAATTTCCGAACGAAGTACGGGTACGAGTACATGGGTGCGTGCAGCAGACTGGTGATAACACCGTTGACGGATCGTTGCTGGATGACGATCACTGGTGCGCTCACGTTGAGTTTCGGAGCGGCTCCATCAGGTCCGGCTGGAACGGGGAAGACAGAGACTTCGAAGGATTTAGCGAAGGCGCTCGGCACGCTCTGCATTGTCTTCAACTGCAGTGACCAGATCGACTACAAGATGATGGCCAAGATTTTCAACGGTGCGATCCAATCGGGTTCGTGGGTGTGTCTCGACGAGTTCAACCGAATCGACATCGAGGTGTTGTCGGTCGTTGCGCAGCAAATGACAACGATCAGACATGCGCATCTTCGAGGGGCTGCTGACCTTCTCTTCGAAGGCAAGAATGTGCCCATGCGCGAGCACCATATCATCATCACCATGAACCCTGGCTATGTGGGACGCACAGAGCTTCCTGACAACCTCAAAGTGTGCTTTCGACCGGTGGCGATGATGGTGCCGGACTATGCACTAATTGCTGAGATTCTCCTGTTTGCCGAGGGTTTCCAGCAAGCGAAGCCACTGTCAAAGAAGATTACCAAGCTATACAAGCTGTGCAGTGAGCAGCTATCCCAGCAGCCACACTACGACTTCGGAATGCGTGCTGTCAAGTCCGTGCTTCTCATGGCCGGGATGCTCAAGAGATCACAGGTGGGCTCAAACCAGGATGAAAGCCTGACGCTGATCAAGGCTATGCTGGATGCAAATATCCCCAAGTTCCTGGACGAAGATATCAAACTGTTCCGCGGGATCTTGCAAGATTTGTTTCCTGAAGAGCTCGCGGAAGGCACTGACGGGTCCGCAGCGGTTGGCCACGGAGGGCCAGACAACTCTCTCGCCGACGAGATTGATCGCCAAGTCACGCAACTCGGTTTTGTGCAGACTGCGAAGTGGAAGAAGAAGGTCATGCAGCTTTTCGAGACGCTGGAGGTTCGCATAGGCGTCGTTCAGACAGGCGCATCTGGAAGTGGCAAGTCTGGTGCCTTCAAGGTGCTTAAAGACGCTCTCACGACGCTGCGTGAAGCGAGGAACCACGTGGATAAGCGGTTCCAAAAAGTCATCTCGTACGTTCTGAACCCCAAGTCGATCGCGATGAACGAGCTTTATGGCTTCTTCCATCCAATGACGAGAGAGTGGACGGATGGCCTCGCATCAAGCATTCTGCGGCAGTGTATCACGGAAAAGAGTGAGTTTCTTTCCGCTAAGACCACGGGAGAACGGCTGAACTCGAGTGGCGACATGGGCGCGTATTACTGGATAACGTTTGACGGACCCATCGACGTGCTATGGATCGAGAGCATGAACACGGTTCTCGATGACAACATGACGCTCTGCCTTGCAAACGGTGAGCGCATCAAGTTGATGCCCAAGATTCAGCTCCTGTTTGAGGTGAGCGACACGTCGTCTGCATCTCCTGCGACTGTGAGTCGGCTGGGTGTCGTGTATTACCACCCGTCGTACCTGGGTTGGCGTCCAATAGCGGAATCGTGGATAAACGCCCTAGCCTTTCCGGCTTACGCAATGGCACAGCCGTCGCGAATGTCATCCAGCCCGACGAAGGAGTCGTCCACTCTACAATACAGCGCGGTAGCCGGTGCGATCGGATCTCCGGTGCGCCTGAGCGCGCGATTAAAGGCAAGGTTACTACAGCGTTTCGAGCTCCTCATAGAACCCGGATTGCGCTTCATTCGCAGTGGGAACCGTGCTGCCGTCCCAACAAGCGACGTCTGCTACATCTCGTCGGTGTGCAGCATCTTCGAGATCCTCCTACAGAAGCGTGGTGTTCCCGAAACTTTTGCCGTCCTCAATGCTCAATCGCAAGCATCGTCTGCTGCGACTACCGCATCAGCTGCTGCTGCAAACGCTGCCCTCGAGAACCAACAGAACCGATGCATCGACCTTGCTTTCCTGTTCAGCTTTGTGTGGGCGTTCGGTGGGAATCTGCTGATTGACAAACACAAGCAAGAGTTCCAAGAGTTTGTCTTCACCCAGATCGAAGCCAACGAGCGCTTCTTCAGCCGAGATCTGCTTTCGGTCAACGGGAAAGTCCCGACGCGCGTTTCGCAAGTCAACTCCAACTTCTTCGACTTCTGCGTGGATTTCCAACTACTCAGCTTCATACCGTGGGAGAACCTGGCGACACCGGGCTCAACAAGCTCCACCTCGGCAGTGACTTCGGTCAACACATCGCCGCAGTCTCCAGTTCCTCTGGAATTTCATCCCAGAACGCCTCTGTTTCAGCTGATTGTGCCGACACAAGACATGGTCAAGTATTCCTACGTCACGAGGCTGATGGTGATCGACGGAATGCTACCGGTTTACCTGACAGGGACAACCGGCGCTGGCAAATCGGTCTTGGTGCATCACTTGCTGCGAGCGAGCAAGTCGGAAGTGGACCCCGAAACAGAGAAGGAGATACTGCCGATTACGATCGATTTTTCGGCTCAGACGTCGAGCCTCCTGACGCAGCTCACGATCGAGAGCAAGCTGTCCAAGAAACGAAAGACTCTACTCGGAGCGCCTGCCAATCATCTGGCAGTCGTCTTCATCGACGATGTAAATATGCCTCAGGCAGAGTCTCATGGTGCGCAGCCACCAATCGAGCTGCTCCGCCAGTATCTCGAGTATCGTGGAATCTATGACCGAGAGAAATTCTTCTGGAAGGAGATTAGTGAGACCGTGCTTGTCGCAGCTGGTGGCGTTCCAGGAGGTGGCCGTCACGCGCCATGCCCTCGCTTCATGCGGCAATTTAGCGCAATCCTCTGCATGCCGAACAGCGATGAGGTGTCCATGAAGACGATCTTCAACGCCATTTTACTGGCTCACGTGAACGTGGGGAGCGCTGGTGTATTGCCGACTGCAAGTTCATCGTCCAAGCTCATCAAGGATGCCATGAAATCAATCGTGGACGCCACGATCGCTTTGTACCAGGCTGTCTCGCAGACATTGCTTCCAACACCCTCCAAAGCGTACTACCTCTTCAATCTGCGCGATATTACCAAGCTGATGCAAGGAGTCGTTATCGGTATGCAGTCATGTGGCTTTGGAGGACTCGCTGTGGATCTCGTATCGCGACTGTGGGCTCACGAGTGCATTCGCGTATTCCGTGATCGATTGATGGACGATATCGACAAGAAATGGATCTCCGAGCAGCTCGTCACGCTGACCAATCGCCACTTGGGCCTCTCATGGACGTTGGAACACGTCTTTGAGTCGGGAACTGAGCGTGGCGTCGGTCATCGAGCCAGTGTGATGAACGCAAGTACAGCCAAAAACGGATCTCACGTGCTTTTGTTCACTCCACGCACGATAGACGAGAGCAATCAGTATCAACCGTACGAGCAAGTCGTCGACTTGAACGAGTTCGAGCAGCACCTGAACAAAACGATGGCTGAGTATCGTCGAAAACACGCGGTGTCGTCTCCGTCTCAGCTCGTGTTTTTCAAGGATGCGATGATCCACGTCGCAGCAATCTCCCGGATCCTCATCCAGCCTCGCGGTCACGCTCTTCTTCTCGGAATTGCTGGCTCAGGCAAGCGGTCGCTTGCTCGAATGGCGTGTTTCATGATGGATTATCGCTGTTATGAGATCGAGTTGACAAAAAACTACGGACTGGCGGACTTTCGAGAAGCCCTGAAGTTGACAATGGCTGCGTCGGTGCTTGGCGAGCGTGAAGGCCGTGGAGGAAGCAACCGCTCGATCGGACTCGACGGGATCAAGCCGACGGTGCTTCTTCTGAACGAATCTCAATTGATCTCAGAGCATTTTGTCGAGGACATTAACACGCTCCTCAACGGTGGGGAAATACCAAAGCTATTCGCGCTGGACGAGTATGAGAAGATCTTAGGCGACGTTCGAAGCCTTCTAACGATGCAGCAAACCATAGCCCGATCGGGATCATCTCTGTCGAAGCAACAGCACTCAGCCCAAGATGAATTCTCTCGTGCTGATTGCGAAGCGTATTTTCGAGCTCAAGTCCAACGAGCGATGCACATCGTCATTTGCCATTCACCGGTTGGTGACATTTTCCGGACGCGGATTCGACGGTTCCCATCACTCATCAACTGCGTTACCATCGACTACTTCGACGCGTGGCCAAGCCAAGCATTGCAATACGTGGCCGATCGATTCTTGGTCCGAGAATATGAAGCGAGTGTGAAGTCACCGACTGATACGACTGCGGAACTACCCAGCGCGACACGTCATGCTGTCGCTGTACTGTGTATGGAAGTCCATCAGTCAGTAGTGCATCTGACGAACGACTTTTTGCAGCGCTGCAAACGGCACGCGTATTTCACGCCGAAACATTTCGTGGATCTCATCGGGATGTTTCTGCGCGTCTTTCGAGAAAAGCAGGCGGCGTTAGAGAACAAACTCACGCGATTGTCGGTGGGAGTGATCAAACTCGAGGAGACGAATGCGCTTGTCGCGACCCTGCAAGATGAGTTGATCGCCCTACAGCCCATTCTGCAAAGCAAAACAATCGAAGCCGAGCAACTGCTGCACCAAGTCAGTATTGACCAAGAAGAGGCGGGACATGTGGCGGCTCGCGTCGCGCAAGACGAAGCTCAAGTCAAGCAGCAGCAGCGGGAGGTGGCGTCTTGCCAAGCTGACGCCCAGACGGACCTCAACCAAGCTCTACCAGCACTGAATGCTGCTGTACATGCCCTCGACTCGCTCGACAAGAAAGACATCACAGAGGTCAAAGCGTTCATCAAGCCGCCGATGGCAGTGCAAGTCGTCATGGAAGCTGTGTGCATCATGCTAGGTGAAAAGGCTGATTGGGACACGAGCAAACGTGTTCTGTCCAGGTCGACGTTCATGAGCGAACTCAAGGAGTACGACAAAGACACCATCAACCCAGCGATCCTGAAGCGGATTCGAAAGTACATCGAAAATCCAGACTTCGCAGTTGAAGAGGTCAAGAAAGTGTCGCGCGCTGCAATGTCCTTGTGCATGTGGGTCCACGCAGTTGACACGTACGCGCGGGTCTACAAAGATGTCGCTCCGAAACGGCAGCGACTAGCAGAGATGAATGGCGTGCTCGCAGAGGCAAACGCCAAGCTTGCTGCAAAGCAACAGGAGCTCGCTCAGGTGATGGGAAAAGTGCAGGCGTTGAAAGATCAGTGTGATACTACGCTCGCCGAGAAGCAAAGGCTTGTTCGTGAGTCGGAGTTGACTCAGGCGCGATTACAACGAGCGGAGAGGCTCACTGTTGGACTCAAAGATGAACGAGTTCGGTGGAAGGAGAGTATCGAGGAGCTACGTGTCGAAGGCAAGGCGGTGCTAGGTGATGCGTTCCTCGCGGCGGCGGCCATGTCGTATTTGGGACCATTCAACGGCGTCTTCCGAGCTCGCATCGTGCGAGAGTGGACGACATTTGCGTCCAAAATGGTCGAGATCTCACCGGGTTTTTCGCTGATCGAATCCTATGGTGATGCGATGGAGCTCCGGGATTGGGAATTACTCGGGCTTCCAAGAGACACAGTGTCCACAGAGAATGCCGTATTCGTCATGAAAGGAAACCAAGAACGATGGCCACTTCTCATTGATCCGCAGCAGCAGGCGACGCAGTGGATCCAGCGACTCGAGGCATCAAACCAGCTTGAGTGTGTCAAAGCGCAAGACCGTGGCCTTCTCCAGGTAGTCGAGAAGGCTTTGCAGGACGGCACGCCCTTGTTACTCGAAGACTTGACCGAGAGCTCGTTGGAGCAGGCATTGGAGCCGCTTCTTATGAAAGCTTTTCTTCCTGTACCTGGCAGCGCAAATGCAATGCAAGTGAAGCTTGGCGACCGTCTCGTACCTGCAAACATGAAGAAGTTTCGACTGTACCTCGTCACTCAGATGCCAAACCCGCACTTTGTTCCCGATATCTTCATCCGCACGAACGTCATCAACTTCACTGTGACGAGCGATGGTCTCACGGAGCAACTGCTGAGTGATGTGGTGCGGCGAGAACGAGTCGAGATCGAGGAACGCAAGCACAATCTTCTCTACAGTATCAGCCAAGACCAGAAAATGCTGCTCCAGGTCGAGATCAAGATCCTCAGTCTGCTTTCCGAGTCTAAGGGTAACATTCTTGACGATGTCGAGCTCATCCAGGCTCTAGAGACGGCCAAGCATACCTCCCGAGTCGTCACACAGCGACTTCAAGAGTCGGAAGTGACCAAGCACCAACTGATCAAGGTACGCAACCAGTACCAGAGTGTCGCCGTGCGTGGCGCGTTGCTCTTCTTCGCTGTCGCCGACTTGACCTCGATCGACGCCATGTACCAATACTCGCTCGAGTACTTTCGTCGTCTGTTCATTCTCAGTCTTGAAGACGCTCCAGACAGCAGCAATTTGCAAGAGCGGCTCGAGCATTTGAAGAGGCATTTGATGGTCGTCGTCTACCGGAACATCGCACGCGGTCTCTTCGAAGCACACAAGTTACTGTTTTCAGCGCTGCTTTGCTTCCGGATCCTGGTTGTCGACGGGGTGATTGGAACGGAGGAACTCCAGCTACTCGACGCACCTACTATGCTTGGTGATGGTGGTAGCACCTCAGCTGGAGGCTCAGGTGCAAGCGGATCGGGTGTTGAAGTGGATCCCATGAACGGCCTTTTTGCGCTGGCGACGAGCTCTCGTGTCTATGCGCCGATCCTCGAGTCGTATCGGCAAGAACCAAGCTCGTGGACCGAATGGATGACGGCTCTCGATCCATACGTCACGAAGATGCCCGAGGGATGCGACGTGTTGCTCAGCCAATTCCAGCGTCTCGTGCTCATTCGGTGGCTACGGGATGACACGTGGACGCTGGCGTTGCGCCACTTCGTGGAAGAAACACTTGATAGTCCCGGATTCATCGAGTCAGGAAGTGCTGCTGTCGACCCCAAGGCGACAATGGCAACTATCTTCAGCGACATGGACAAGCTCACACCGTGTCTATTCATCTTGTCGTCGGGGGCCGACCCGATCAGTCTGCTCACTCAGCTAGCTCAAGAATGGCCAGGCGTGTATCCGGACAAGTACAACTCGATCTCGCTTGGCCAGGGCCAGGGTCCAATTGCCGAGCGATTGCTGGAAAGTTGCACTCTTGAAGGGAGCTGGCTCGTGTTGCAGAACATTCATCTCGCTAAGTCGTGGATCCCGCGCTTCGAGGAAGTCCTGACGACGATGAGCAAGCCTGAGAAGAGGATGGATGTACACGACGACTTCCGTCTGTTCCTGACGTCATTTCCCGTCTCGTACTTCTCGATATCCATTCTCCAGAATGCCGTCAAGGTCACCATTGAGCCGCCAAAAGGTATCAAGGCCAACCTCAAACGCTCCATGGGACTGCTCGATGGTACCATTTTGGACGACACCGTGCAGGGGGATGATATGGGTCGTTGGATCTCGCATATGGAGCTGCAAATGGTGTTCGGTCTCAGCTTTTTCCACGCAATCATCCAAGAGAGAACGAAGTTCGGCTCGTTAGGGTGGAACCTCAAGTACGACTTCAGCGACGCCGACTTTCTCAGTGTCGTCAACCTACAACGGCACCTCCTAATGGATATGCGTGCGGAGAAAACGAGAGTGAGTGCAGCGACCAAGCGAGGACTTCAGCGGCGACGATCCGAGTACGGTGATGCTGACACCGAAGAAATCGCGGAACTGGAGCCACATGAGGAACTAGCGATCTACATGGACGTGAGTGATGTGCCTTGGGATGCACTGCACTTTCTCACGGGCGAGATCTACTACGGCGGCCGCGTCACGGACGAATTCGACCGAAGATGCCTCATGGCAAATCTTCAGCGCTTCTGTTCGGATCTCTCAGTCGACGCGAGCACCGATGATGAGTCCCCGTGGGTCGAGCTTCTCGCCGATGGATCGCTTCAACTTTCGGGTATCCACCAGTTGTTTGCCACGCACGACGACAGCTTCACGTCGCCTGTATTCGAAAGTCGAGAGGCTATGGCGGCGTTCGTCAACGAGTTGCCGCCAACGATCGACGCGCCGTTCGTATTTGGCATGCATCCCAACGCAAACGTGTTCTATCTCAAGCAGGAAACGCAACGGCTCGTGTCCCAGATCTTGCAACTCCAGGCAATGCATCAAGATGAAGCCGTCGGAAACTCGGGTGATGAAGGTGACGAGGAGCAAGATGACGATGATGTAGACGTGTCTACGCCGCTCGCAGCGCAATTCATGCGTCGACAGTCATCACAACTTGAGAAAAAACGAGGTTCCACGGCGAGTAGGAAGAGCAGCTTGTCAACAATGGACTCCTCAGAGGTTGTTGCGCTTCAAGTCGCAAAGGATATCCAGCAGAAGCTTCCACATCCACAAACTCAGGATACGGAAGACGTCGACGATTCACCGACACCAGAAGAAGATGACGACGCAGATATGCCAGATCCATTCACCGTCGTGCTGCGCCAAGAGCTCGCGAAGTGCAATTCGCTGTTAGCCGTTGTTCACGATGGACTGAGAGACGTCCAACGCGCGATTCAAGGCCACGTCACGATGTCTCCTCAGCTCGAGCAGATCCTGCACAGCTTGTGGCTGCACCAAGTGCCTCTCGACTGGAGGAAGCGGGATGGAGCTTCTGTTGTGACTCCGTCGTCCACCCAGTCGTTGGCGTCGTGGGTCAATCACGTGCGATTTTGCGTCGAGTTCTTGCAGCAATGGGATGCCACAGGCCACGTACCGAACAGCATCTTCCCTCTCTCGGTGTTCAGCTTCCCGCAAGGGTTCTTCACGGCGATCCTGCAACGCCACGCTCGCAAATATGTCGTGCCGATCCATCATCTTGAGTTCCAGTTCGTGGTGCTGCGCTCGACGTTCATGACGACACGCAAGCACATGCTTCGCCGTGGCTTCTCGACGCGGACTCATTCCATCGCCGAGTTTGAAGCCGAAATCGGCAAGGTCTCAGCAGCCCACAATCCTTCAGCCGCACCTCCGTCACCGGACAACAGCACAGTAGGCTCGTCATCACGTCGACCGACAGGAGCAGCGAGCCAACAACCGAGTCTCTTTGAAGGCATGGATGGTGCGTTCATCTCGGGATTGCACCTGGAGGGCGCCCAGTGGAGTGAGGAGCTACAGTGTCTGGTGGAGCCAAAGCCAGGAGTACTCCATCATCCGATGCCAGTCGTCCACGTCGTTCCGCAGATCGCCACGCCTCCTGAGCAAGCCATCGTGTCCACACAAACTGCCTCATCGGCAGCAGACCAACACCCACACGGCGGCTACAGCACGCGGAATCTGCCGTCGTCGCCTGCGTCTCGCACAACAGCACTGACTCCGTCCTACTTGACGGTACGCAACGCGAGTACACTCGACATGGACTCGCTTCCTCAGCCGACGCCCGCGTCTTCACGCATGCTCTCGGTGTCAGCCTCCTCCTCGTCGGCTGTGCCTCGCTCCTCACTCGCCCCAAGCGCCAGTGGCGTCTCGGTGTCCACGTCGCTCGTGATCCCAGGCAAGTACATTTGTCCGCTGTACAAGACGCGTGCTCGCAAGGGAACGCTGTCCACGACGGGCATCTCGACCAACTTTGTGCTCGCGATGGAGCTGCCGTGCGAAAAGTCCCCAGACCACTACGCGATCAACGGCACGGCGCTCATCAGCAATCTCGTGCTCTAGCGGAGACCTTCGCGACCCCAGTACGTGCGCTATGTAATTGTATAAGTGTGAATCCAGAAAGGCGTGAAAAACAGGGTGGTTATACTGATATGGAAAGGAAACCTCACACACCAAAGCGGCTACTGTATGCATAGGGTGGTCGACATCTAGAGCACTACTGACTGGCACATCGCGTCGTCTACGCCTTGTGGCCCTGCGGCGTGAGCAGCGACTCGTTCATGAGCTTGGCCGAGGACTGGAGACCCGTCTCAGCGTCAGCCAGCAAGTGGGCACCGGCCATTGGGTCCACGAACTTCCAGAAGTACACGCCACCCAGCGCGAAGTAGCTGATGGCGACGATGATCGAGGCCAGGAAATCCGAGTCCTTGGCGCCGCTGTAGATGATCGTGAAGAGCACGAACGCGCACAGCACGAGACACACGCAGGCGCCGAGGACGCCGAATGGACTGCGGTACGGACGCACGCGGTTGGGCTCGCGGATGCGCAGCATGATGAACGACGTGAGCTGGAACGTGTACGAGACCAGCGCGCCGATAAGCGCGAGGTTGATGAGCACGGAGCCGAGACGCACGTCGCCGATGACCCAGTGGAGGATGAGCGCGAGCACGAGGCCGATGCCGCTGCCCGTGAGGAACGCGACGTACGGCGTGCCGTGCTTCGAGTCGACCGTAGTGAGCACCTTCGGCAAGAAGCCGTCACGCGCGATGGCGAAGAGCAGCTTGCCCTTGCAGAAGATGAACGAGTGGAAGCTGGCAATGAGCCCGACGATCAAGAGCCACGTGAAGCCCGCGGTGGTCGAGTTGTCGCCAAAGACCGATTTGTAGCCGTCGAGCAGAGGGGATCCGGACGTGGAAATCACGGCAGCGCCAGGCGCAATCATCGAGTTGAACACGACGGTGCAGAAAGAGAAGATCACGAGCGTGATGATGGACGAGATGAGGCCGCGCGGCATGTTCTTCTCTGGCTCGATGGTCTCTTCGACAGCGAGAGGGAGCTCCTCAATGCCCAGGTAGAACCACAGCGAGAATGAGAAGCCACGTAGGATGCCGTCAAAGCCGCCGTTGAACTGGAAGTCCTGGTCCACGACCCACTCCTGGTACGAGATCTTGGTGGCGGCACCGATGTAGAACACCAACAGCAGAATCGCCGAGAGCACGGTCGTGAAGAGCTGGATGCGGAACGAAAGCACGACGCCGAGGATGTTGAGTCCGCAGAAAATCGCGTAGAAGATGACCCACCACACAGGCACGAGGTTGTTGGACGTGCCGAGCAATTGCGTGAGATACGAGCCGATGCCCACGACGATGACGGCGCAGGTCACGACGACCTTGAGGGCCTCGGCGATGCCCGCGAAGAACGCCGACTTGCGGCCGATGCCGTGGAGCGCGAAGACGTACGGGCCGCCGCCCACGGGCACCGTGGACGAGAGCTCGGCGATGGAGAAGGACAGCAGCACGTAGAGCACGGTGACGACCGAGAGAATGACCAGCACGCCGTCGAAGCCGGCGACCATGGCCGACTGCCAGCCGAAGAAGTCGCCGCTGATGACGGCGCCCACGCCCAGCGCCCAGAGGTGCGGCGCGCGCGCGTAGCGGTGCGGCTCCGAGGACATGGTGGCGATGGAGGAAGACGAGGAGCTACGGAGGAGGAGCAGAGGCTGCGACTCCAGTGGAGGAGGCGTGGTGGAGAGGAAGGGAGGGGAGAACGTCGGCGCGATCGGCGTGGCGCGAGTTCTGGAATGAGGGATTGCAGTGGGCAATGCGTTCCGGCGGAGAGAGAGAGAGAGAAGAGGAGAACAAGAACAAGGGGAGAGCAGGTTTGTGCGTCGCTTGCCTTGTTGCTGCAGGTGGAGCTTTGGGTGCGGATAAAAAGGAGGATGAGCAGGACAGACGGTGAGGCGTGAGCCGGCGGAAACAGAGGGAAAGGCAGCCACTTGAGGCTTTAGACTTGGGCGGATGTTCTGTTCTAACCCATGTTCCTGAACGAGTTTGTTACCGGATCCGTACACAGTTGACAGTGAACGGAAACTATGGCATACTGAAGCCAAGAAAGAAAATCTCAGCGCTTGTTGAACCGCTCGATCGAAGGGCCGTGTCCTGGAACGGAATGTGACCAACGACCCGTTGAACGGAAGAGGAGGAGGAGGACCCAGAAGAGAGAGAGAGAGAGGCAGAGGGCGGGCACTCGCATGTCGAGGGGTCTGTCCAATGACTTCCAAGTCCAATCCCACGCGGATCATCATCAGTCCGCATGGTGCGGCGTGCGGCATGGCATGCATTTTGTCTCGGAAAGAGAAGGGATCCATCCTTTCAGTGGATTGGACCGGCGGATGAACGATAATGATTGGAGGATACATCCGTGTAGATGCACTGTGATTGGTTAAAGTTGTAGCGATGCCCAAAACAAATTGTCAGTTTGTGAGGAAAAAGAACCAGGGCTAGGGACCACGAAAGTGTACATAGATTGTCGAGAGTTTATGCTTCTTCACGTCGACATCTGACGTGGAGAAAACCGTGCTGTTTACAGAACCTGGTGGCTAAAACTATTCAAACCGGTTGAGCGTTTGGCCAATCGGAAGAAAAAAACCGGTTACCTACCGGTATCAAAATGAGTTGACAAAACGTCAAACAAGAAGAAAATATCGAAAGATGAAAAATCGAAGGATCCCTCCAGTAACTGCCGATCCAGTGTGTGTCTTCCTCAAGCTGAACAGTGAGCACCATCCCAATGGTATTCCCATGTTATCCACGCCTCAATGTTACCAGTGGGCTCCATTCTACTGTACTACGGATCAGGACACTGTACGAAAGGCGGCTACACACGCACGCCCCTGCTTGCGTTACGCAGCAAGGAGCTGGTCATTCGAAAATCCACTCTACACTATTGTTTCATGCGAAGTTCGGTGGGCCGCCTGGATATGCGCGAGCTTGTGGTCTCTTATGAAGCGAACAGTGTATGTGAGCCAGCGTAGCGGCACTCTAATATTGACGTTCACTCGAAGACGATGAGGCTGGATAAGCACAATCCGCACGCGTGGATCACGCTGACGGGGATCACCCAGCGCAGAAACCGCTCGTGGTCGTGCTGCAGCGTGTCCACCAGCGGGATCCCCGCGCGGATCTCGATGAAGATGGCGAGTACGTCCGTCACGATCTCAAAAGCGACTTGTGTGGCCAACGCCACCAACTGCTGACGCACCAGCTCACTTAGAGACGCTGCCGACGACGCCGGCAAGTCGACGCTGCAGTTGCCGTGGAGCACCACCATGTACAGCGCCACGACGCCGATGCTGCAGTACTCGGCCGCCATCTCCGCGAGGATCTCGTTCGAGCAGTTGCGCAGGTGCTCGCGCTTCCACGTGGTGAATTCCGTGTCTAGCTCCTGGAGACGAGCAGCCAGCGCGACGTCTTTTGCCTTGTCGTCGCCATGTCCAGTAGACGCGTTTGCTGCGTGTATTGCAGCTTGCTGGTCTCTATCTTTGCGACGTCTCGCACGATGGACGAACGCAATGTCCACGGCGACGGTCGCCACGCGCATGACGATCTCCAGTATATTCACGATCGCTGACGACACGTAGACGGGAGCCGAGTTGTTGTACGCGCCGCGCGTCACAGCCATCCGCATCTGGATCTCGACATGCATGATGGGCGTCACGAGCATGAACAGCGAGTTGCGAGCGTTGCGCGTGTGGCTTTTGGCCATGAAGAACTTCGTGGCGATCGGCAGCAGCGTCTTGAGCAGCGTACTTCCTATGGAAAACAGTAGGAACGTAGTCGGTCGTGTGAACTGAGCACGGCGTCCTAACATGAAGTACTGCGTCATGATTATGACACTGACTGCACTTGGCAAACCCACGGAGCACGTCTTTTGAAGTGTCCTTCTCCATGAGGACGATCGCGGCGGCGAGGTTTTGGGGGCGGTGGTGACGCTGACTGGATGGACGGCAGTGGCTGCTGAAGGCTGGAGGTGCTGACGCCGATGGATCGAGGCAGCGTTGGCCATCAGACGCATGGAGCCAAAGGAAAACACGAGTGTCGTGATGGCCGAGTGGGCGTTGTACTCGACGACAGGGAGTCCCGCATACAGTAGTAAGGCCACAGCGGTCGTCCCAAACGCCGAGTAGATCGTGATATCAACACACGACCGACGAAGCAGTAGCCTTATCGCCTGTATCATCGACACGGTTGGACGTCGGAGGAAGTGGGCGACCAACGAAATCATGCCCACGAAGCCGAAGACAAAGCAGCACAGAACGATCCACACAGTGAAGCCTAGACGGTCACGAGCCGATGTGCCGCTGGCGAAGGGCGTCCACCAGCAGTAGATGACAGCCACGGCGAGTGCGCAGGCGTTGCCAGTGAGACACATGAAGAATATCTCGCGCATCACTTGGATCGTCGCACGCCGCACGACATGCGAGGGCTGTCGAGTGAGCTGGGATGGCTGCCGAAGGAGAACGCTGTCATGAGGTGCTGTGAGAGGCTGAGACACAGCGACGGTAGACAACGGAGTCACTGACATCATGTTCAAGGAGCGGTCTGGTGAAGAGATCGACGGGCAGCGTGAGGTCCGACGGAAAAAGTCATACAGAATGCCGGAAATAGAAGGCGTGCGATCGAGGAAGCAGCGAGTACACAAAGCGGACTGGACTCGTTGTTAATTACATGTTCGCCAATGGGCAAGTGGTGTTGAACTCAATGCAGTTGAACACCTTTTACCAGCGCAATGGCTGCGCTATGGCTGGTGCTTCAACTCGGTCAGTTCACGGACGCCAAACCGCGTGGGAAAAATATCGAAAGATTCGGATACACGAAAAATCGAAGGATCACTTCGAGCAACTTGAACCACTGGATATCCGTATCGCGATCCCCGCGGTCGAGTCTTTTGTAGCAGTGAGCAGCACCATCCCATGGCGTCCAGCCGTCGACGACACGCGCGCGCTCCTCGATCTGGCGGCTACAGACTGGAGCTGCTGCTTGTGTGGCTCTGTTTGTATTTGCTGAGCGTCTGCGATGGCTTCGTGCTCCAGGCGACGACCGAGAACCACGCCGTGCTCACTCAGGCCGTCGCTCTTTACAATGACGCCAACAAGGCGGCGGGTCGAGGCGATAAGCAGCTCGCCATTGAGTTGTACGAGCAATCCATTGAGATGTACGCGTCCATGGCGGCGGCCTATAATAACCTGGGCATGCAGGTGTACGACGTCACGAAAGACCGCGAGCTGAGCATCGCAATACTGGAGAAAGGCATCGCCGTATCAGAGGAGACCGGCGACCAGGCGAACGGCGCATTGATGCGGAACAACATGGGCTTCATCCTTCGAGACAGGCGTCCGTACAGCGTCGAGCACGCGCTGCTGGCCATCGAGTACTACGAGGCGGCCTTGGCCACGCATCCCGAGTACGTCGACTCGATCTACAACAAAGCGTCGGCGCTGCTCGCGATGGGCCGGTGGCCTGAAGCCCAGGGGCTGTTCACGCGTGTGCTGGAGATCCAGCCACACCACGTGAACGCGCACTTGGATCTCGGCGCGATTTACTTCCAGAAAGGCGACGTCACCACGGCCGTGTTCCACCAGAACGCCGCCATCACACACACGACGATCAAGCGGACAAAAGCCAGCGCACTCCACAATAAAGGCCACTTCCTCAAGGCGGCGGGGCTGCTCGTAGACGCTCTCCGGGCCCACGAAGACGCTGTGGCTCTCACGCCTGATGATCCCATCGCGCTCACGGATCTCGTCACGGCCAAGCGCACGCTGTGTCTGTGGGACGGACGAGAAGACCAGATCGACCGCATGCTGGCTGCCGTCTACGAGCAAATGCTCCACAACAGAGGCACGAGCACTGCGCTGTTACCGTACGACTCGACGCTGATCCCTCTGTCCGACGCAACACGCAAGCAGCTCGCCATCGCGCATTCGCAGGAGTACCAGCAGACCGCCACGCTCGAGCTACTGCCGCTTCGCGTCGTGGCGTCAAGTCCCAACACAATGCGCGCTTTACGCGTTGGCTACTTGACGTACGACTTCCGCGACCACCCGATGGGCCACTTGACGCTAGGGTTGCTAGACGCCCACGACGCTGCTCGAGTCGAAGTGTACTGCTATTCGTATGGATCCAATGACGCGTCCGAGTGGCGAGTGCGAGCCGAGAAGCGATGCGACGTGTTCCGTGAGGGCGCCGCGATGTCGGACTTGGCACTCGCACGGCAAATCGCATTGGACCAAGTGGACATCGTCGTGGATCTCATGGCCCACACGACCGGAGCACGACTGGGCATCACGGCCTTGAAGCCGAGTCCGATTATCGTCAATTATCTCGGGTACCCGGGTACAATTGGCTCCTCTTTCACGGACTTTGCGCTAGTCGACCGCTTCGTCGTGCCTCCTGAAGTCGCGGAGAAGTCCATGACCGAGCAGATCGTGTACCTGCCGCACGTGTACCAAGTCAACGAGTACGACCTGGAGATCCCGGTCTGTTTTGTTGATGATCGAGCGTGTATGCAAACGATTCGCAAAGCCCAGGGCCTGCAATTAGACGCCATCGTGTTCTGCAACTTCAACACCATCAACAAGATGGAGCCCGTGTCGTTCACAGTATGGATGAATATCTTGCGCCGCGTGCCGTCGGCGGTCTTGTGGCTTCTCGAGCCATCCAAGCAGGACGGTGAGCAGATCCAGGAGACGCTGCGAGAAGAGGCGAAGGCCCGAGGCGTGGATCCATCGCGCTTGCACTTTGCCCGACGAGAATCCAAGCGCAGCCATCTTGCGCGGATCACGGCCGCCGATCTGTTCCTCGATTCGTTCGTGTACAACGCCCATTCGACGGCAGCCGACGTCTTATGGGCGAACGTGCCGATCGTGACGCTGTGGGGGGACGCGTTCCCATCTCGAGTCGCAGCGTCGCTGCTTCAAAACCTGGTTAACGCGCCTGAGCTCGTCCCGCATTCCATCAAGGAATTCGAAGACCTCGCAGTGTATTTGGCTGAGTCACCAGAGATCCTTCAACGCTGGCGTCGAGAACTGGTTCGGCAGTCGCTCGTTGCACCGCTCTTCGACACGAACCGGACATCACGAGACGTCGAATCGGCGTACGAAGTCATGCATGACGTGCGCCATCGTCTAGGTAGTGCGTCACGCCAGCAGACCACGCGCTTCCAGATTCTCATCGAGCCCTCGACGACTCATGATCTCACATCAGTCGAGAACACGGAGCAGCTCTTGAAGGCAGCCGTCGCACAGGCGATCGCACTGCAGGAGAAAGGTCAGCACGTGGAAGCCACACACGTCTACCAGCGGATACTTCAGACGGAGCCAAGCCACTCAGACGCTCTTCACCTTCTTGGTGTTGCGTACTTCCAAATGGGCGAGCACGAACGCGCGCTCCATCAGCTCACACGCGCAGTCGAGATTTACGACGAGACGCCGCTTTTCTGGTACAATCGCGCAGTCGTTCTTGAGAAACTGGGAAGGAAAGACGCGGCCGCAGCAGACTTACGGACGACTCTGACGCTGGATCCCAACTACACGGCCGCATTTTTCAAGTTGACGGATTCGCTTCTCGCCAACTCGAGCCTCAAGCTGCTCGTGGAGGTATACGAAGAGTTTGGAGATGTGTTTCTGTGGGCGGAGACTGCGTCTGGTGATCTTTCGGACTCGAATCGCGAGCGTGCGCATCTCCAGTTCTCCTATGCGCTTGCTCAGCTTGGCCGCACACGTGAAGCCATCGATCTGCTGGAAGCCGCGACTGTAAAGTACCCGACGCTCTTCCGACTCGGCTACAATCTGGCAGCGATCTACTCGAGCATCGGACAACACCGCGACGGCGATCGAAGCCAGATCCGCACTGCTGAGGCTGAGGCTCGATACGCGTTTTCGACTCAAGGGCGGCAGTTCGCGAAGCAGCGGCGGCCTGCAGGACGTCCCGTGATCGCGATATATTGCCACGAGTATGGCCAGTCTTGGTGGGATGCGTGGGGTCCGTCGTCGCTTCACAAGGGTCTCGGTGGGTCCGAAGAGGCGGTGGTGTTCATGGCCAATGAGCTGCAGCGCCTCGGATACTGGGTCGAAGTATACGGCAATCCCCCGACACAAGACATCTCCTCGACACCCGAAGACGCAGTGCGCTGGTATCCTCACTACTCGTTCGACCCGGACGACAGCGACGTCGACGTCTTCATAGCGTGGCGATATCACATTTCCCTGGCCGTCGGTGTTCGTAGCAAGCGACAGTTCTTCTGGGTCCACGACTTGCCTTCTGAAGACACCAAGCAATCTCAGTTACTGGCGAGTAATCTCGTCCACGGGATCTTCTGCGTGAGCCACTACCAGGCATCGCAGTTTCCGAGCTCTCTTGCGGCAAAGCTCATCGTGACCTCCAACGCGCTTGATCCCAAATACTTCGTCGACAGCCTCGTCGACTCTCGTGTCCGCAACACGCGCTTCGTATACGGAAGCTCGCCTTCACGTGGGCTCGCGGAGCTGCTGAGAGTGTGGCCGCGCATCTGCTCGCGCATTCCGAACGCCACGCTTCGCGTCTTCTACGGCTTCACGCCGGCTTTCATGGCGTGGGGGAAGCGGCACATCCCACAGTTTGAAGCCTGGAAGCAGGCTGTGGACGAGATGTTGTTGCAGCCGGGCGTCGAGTACGTCGGCTTGGTGGACCACGCGACCCTCGCTCGTGAGTACGCATCGGCGGGCTTCTACTTGTACCCGACGACCTTCAGTGAGACGAGTTGCGTGTCGTTGATGAAGGCCATGGCCAACGGCGCGATCCCCATCACGAGCCGCTTTTCTTCATCTGCCTTGAGGGAGACTTGTGACGCCTTTGATCTCGGCCCTCGCGCTGTACAATCAGAAACGTCAGTGATGGAGGATGAAGAATGGCTGGAGCTGTGGGTCGAGAGCATCGTCGATGCTGTGAGGCGGGAGGCGGGGACGGAGAACCTACGACAACGGATGGTTGAGTTCGCACGCCGCAAATATCAGTGGGGCAGCGTCGCCAGAGACTGGCACGCGCTGTTCAAACAGGGAAGAGCGTCCGTCTAGAAGATGTGTGTTGTTGTTTTCGGGAGGTTTTGGAGTCATCTACACAAGAACCCACCTCGCCTATAGAGCGCGCGAGGCAGGAAGAGATACAGAAAGCAAGCGGCAGCTTCCACAGCAATGGCCTTACTTGAGGGTTTTCCGACACTTGTTGCAATACCAGTCGTCCTCGGGCACTGCGGAGAGCTTGGCGCATTTCTAAGTGACACAAAAACAAAAGCTAAGCGTTAGGGGAATCCTCATCACAAGGGAGCGTCACCGAAATGTAGCACGTACCAAATGGAACACTTTCTCACAGCCCTTCGTGCCGTCTTCAGAGCCGCAGATCACATGCGAATCCAGTCGGATCTTGTTCTTCTTGCACGATCCACAGGTCTGGAGGTTGCACTCGTCGCAGAACCACTCGTCTTCTGGCACGTCCTGTCGTAGATAAAACACAACACCTGAATGAGTAACTCAAAATCACAGCTAAGCTCAGACTAGACTACATACCTCGAGGTCGATACACTTCGTGTGGAATGCCCGTGGACAGCCATCGCAGCACAGAAGCTCGCCGCCTAGCCTGCAGACGCCACACTCGACGTCCCACTGGTCTTCCGGGTGCTTCACGGCCGCATTCAGGCTGCCAGGATCGATTCGGAGCTCCGCATCATCTGAATCTTCCTCGTCGGACTCCTCCGCCGACGAATCTTCGACCGATTCCGCCACGACTTCTGGTTCCACCTTGGCTCGCACCGTCGTTCGTCCATTGACAACTGGGTACACAGGCTTGACCGACGGATCGCAGTGGTGACAGAACGTTTTGCCACGCGGGACTCGTCGAAGACCGACGCACGGATAGTGGAATACACGTGGGCATCCATCGCAGCACAGCAGCTCACCACCTTCCGTGCAGATATAGCAGTCTTCTTCCCAATCATCCACGGAGTGACGGTGTTCGACCTCGACGTCCTCAGCTTCTTCGGCCTCCACCTTCTGCTTCTTCTTGACGGCTCGCTCTTTACGCGCCTGCTTCTCCTTCTCACTCTTCGCACGGCGCGTCGTCACGGCGGTGTCGTCCATCGCAAGTTCCGAGAACCCGAAGATTTCAAGTCGCTGGACAAACGAGCCGAGGGCAGCAGACAAAGTCGCAAAGGTCTTCGCCTTTTTCACTTCTGCGACCCATCGGTCACGAGACTTTGGCGTCGGCCACAGAATCGTGCCGTCGTCCGGAGCGGCCTCCTCTTCGTCGAGATCGTCGTCTTCATCGTCGTCCTCTTCCTCACTTTTTTCACCGTCCTTAGCAGTTCCGTTTCCGTTGCTCACGTTGGCATCGCCGTTGGAGGCGGCGGGTGTCTTTCCATTGCGCTCCGCCGGGTTGTTACCAGCAAGCAGCCCCTGTGCACGAAGCTGGAAGGACGTCACCTCATTCTCTAGCGCGAGCACGAGAGTGACGGCTTCAGTGACAGTGGCCATCGTCTTGACGTTCTTGACCCACTCGTTGCGACCAGCATCGTGCCAGCCAGACCCAAGCTCCTTGAGTCTCTTCGACATCCACACTTCGATATCCACCAGATCTTCGCGGAATGCTTCGACATCACTCTTCAAGTGGTTCTTCTTCTTCCACGTCTTCTTGTCGTTGCGCCACGCCAAAAAGTCGGCCGTTTCATCGTCAGCATTTCCATTCGCAGGTCGCGACTTCGCACGCTTCTTGGCGTCGTTGTCGTGGTGCAAGTCGGACAACAGCAAGCCGGGCTTAGACACTGGCATATCGTCGGACAAGCGGTCGAAGTTCTCCTTCAACGCGTTTCGCAGGGGTCCTTCATACTGATTTCGCTCATCCAGAGACTGAATCAGCGCCGTTACCTCTGCCTGAGAGCCGTAGAATGACCACGCCGAAGACAACACCTTTTCACTGGCATCCACACCGGAGTAGTGCTTCTTCAGATCAAAAGTGCTCGGCTGCTCGACGTAGAGATGAGACTCGTCGCCACGGAAGATCCAGTATCGCATACCGGCCTTGTCGCGTCCCAGAGGTTCCGTTCGCACGTACAGCTCGCGCATCATCTTGTTGAACTTGTTCTTGCGGGCCTCAGCCTCCTCCTCTCGAACTGCTTCAGCTTCCAAAATCTCAAGCACGTGAGAGGCTGACACGATAATGCGTTCTGGCAGCTCGCACTCCTTCGCCTTCTCGATCGCAATCTTGAGCGAGTCTGGGTCTTTAGCAACGAGTCCTTCTTGGATCGCCTTCTTCGCAGCAGTTCGCTTCCGCTCCAGCAGCTCCAGGGCCTTTTGTTTCTTCAGTACTTCTTCAGCTCGCTTTCTCAGCTTCTCGCGTTGGTGTTCGAGCTGCTTCTTGCGCGATAAATACTCGTGTCGGGAGATGTATCCGTCTCCCAGCAATTTCTCTAGATCCTCCTCATTCTTGGCGAGGGCCTCCTCCGTCAGGTCGTCTAACTCCGAGTCGCTGGCCGATCCCACGCCGACGTCGCTCTTCATCTCGGAGTCCTCGCCTTCAACTGACGCGGTGTCAACGATCACTCCGTTTACTGTCTTCTTCTCCGTCTTGAGCCACGTCTTGACCGACGCCTTGCCCTTCTCAGCGAGATCCGCGAGCTCTACGCGCTGTTTCTCGCGAAGCTTCTTCTCTTCTTCCACCGCAATCTTACGGTCCTGCAACGCCGCTCGGTTGAACTCCTTCGTCGCGTTCACACCTTCCGTGACGTGCTTGCCCAGCATTTGACGGAACTTTTCAGTCGCGTACGCGCGGCTGATCAAAAACTTCAGCAGCGCCAGCTTGTGCGACAGCGACAGTTCCGGATACTCCTTCGTGCTGACAGCGTCAAGCGCCGCCTTGAGCACGCTCGACAAACTCGCCGAGTAACGAGGCACCGCCATCGTGAGGCTGTACAGGATCGCCGGCCACGACACCGAGTTGAGCAGGTTCGACGTGGGCACTCCGATCGTCGTGGGCGCGTGCTGGATCTCGTAGCGGAAGCGTTCGGCCTCGTCCATCGACGCCTCGTCATCCGACACGTAGTCCTCTTCCTCGCGATCTTCAAGCACGAGACTCAGCAGACACATGTGGATCTCGGTCGCCAGCGGAGACCGTTCCGTGTGCATCAGCGCCGCGGCCAGTTGCTCCGACGTAAACGGCGTGAGACTCACCACCGACGAGAACGAGTTGAGACTGTCCCAGACAGCCAATAAATCGCCAGTGTGTTCCATCGGGAACTCTCCAAGCACCCATGGCGTTGGCACGGGCTTGTTCGACTTGGTCGCCGCTGCGTCGTCACCTTCCGCCGCACTCTCGTCGGCACCGACCTTCTTCTTCTTGTTGAACGCCTCCTCTTTCTTCTTGAGCGCCGCGTCTTCCTTCTCCAGCTTCTCTAGCTTTTCTTTAGCAGCACGCACAGTCTGCGCGAGATCCTCTGCGAGTTTACCGAGCTTTTCCTCTTCCTTGTCCTTGTACTTGATCTTCTTGCGGCTCAGAATGCGGTCCTGCATCTCCAGCACGCGCTTGGCCTTGGTCTCAATAGCGTCGGCGTTCTTCTGCGCGATAATATCCTCTTTGATCTGCTTCATCTTGCGCTTGTCGGCGTCACGCTCCAGCTTGGCGGCCTCGCGCATAAGCCGTGCCTTCTCACGTGTCTCTTTCTTCAGGCGACGGCGGTCCAGACACTCGGTACACATCTTACAGTACCACTCCGTGTCCGGAATGGCCTTGCCCTTCATGCCCAGACAGCTCATGTGGAACGCGCGCGGACAGCGATCGCAGCACAGCAGCTCGCCGCCGTCCTTGCAGATATTACAGTACCAGCGGTTGTGGTCCGACCAACCTTCGTCCGTGCCTTCGCCGTCGTCGTCCTCGTCCAGCAGCGCGTCGCCGTCGGCGTCCACGTCGCGGTTCACCTTGACGGCCGGCGCCTTCTTCTTGACGCGCTTCTTGGGCGGCGTCTTGATCGAGCCGCTCTCCGAGTCCACGACCGACGCCGAGTCTTCATCTACGGAGCTCATGCCGTCGTCGTACGCGCCCGGGACGCTGTAGTGGGGTCCGCCGAACGTGGCCTGTGGTGGTCGCTGCTGGTAATGTTGAAGCCGCGGCGCCTCGTCCTCCGTCTCGGCGTCGTCCTCGTTGCTGCACAGATCCAACACACTCAACATGCCCGACGGCCGTGGCTTTGATGGCGCCGCGTACGCCGACGCATGGCCAACAGGAGCTACGCTCGTAGACGCCGCTGACGTCGTCAGCTTCTTCTTTTTCTTTGGCTTTGCGGTTGTCGTGGACGCAGATTTCTTCTCTTTGCCTGTAGATGACGCTGTCGCTGTCGCAGATGTAGACGCGGTGGTCGACGAGGACTTGCTCTTCGTCGTCAACTTGGGTTTCACGCTCTTCGTCGTCTTCTTCTCTGTAATCGTCGTGCTGGAGGAACTCGCGGCCGTGACTTTCTTCGACTCTTTCGAGCTCTTTACCTTGGCCGGCTTGGCCTTTCCGGAATCGGTTTTCAGCTTGGCCTTGGCGCGCTTCTTCTCTGGCTTGGCTGGCGGCGGCGCGGGCGAGTACCCGCCGCCGTTGGTCGTCGACGAGCCGATGAACTCGACGCTATCGTCGTCCGACATATCGCTCATACTGGACGTTCACTTTCCGTGCGGCTACCTTCACACCGCGAAAGTGTTCTGGGTTTGTTGGCGCCAACAAAATACCTGCTCTAGCGAAAAAAGCGTTCCGCCAGCAAAGTGTTCTGTTGGTGTTCCAGCTCGATGCGGGGGCGACTGGAAGAGGAGAACAAAAAATGCGACTCGCCCGTGGAAAAGTGAGAGCGAGCCGAGCGGAGGTGGGGCGCTCGCTCGGGCGACCGAGGCTGTTGGAGTGTCACGGAGGATCAGCAGCGTCTGCGCCTGTGTAGAGTGGCTCTGTCACACTTGGCGCTGCTGTTGGTTCGTTTGTTTGGTTAGTTTTGGGTTTTTTATTGGCGGGCAAAACCCGTTCGTCCAACCTTAAATTAGGAAAAGAACGGGACCAACCCCCCTCCCCTCCCTCCCCTCTCCTTCGCTGAACCTTTTCATTCCGGTCCTCTCGTTTCCAGGACAGGGCACCCCACTTTGAAACCGAGTGATCATCCATCCATCAGAAGAACCCAACATCAGAGCGAGAACAGTTTTGCCAACATCATAAACGAGAGGACGACAATTTTTCGTGTTGAAGATGGAAAATGTCGGAACATTTTTCTTCTTCTTGCTGGTTCTCGCATCCAGAGCTTCTCGCCTGGAGCTCTTGATAGACCCCAGGAGAATGCAGACGCAGACACATCGACAGTAGCCTCTTGCCCACAGCGATGCCTTCGTTGTTGTCACGGGAGTATGGGAGACAGAAGTTGATACGTGAGGAGCTGCTGCCGAACACCATAGCAGCGAGGAGGACATACTGCCGAGGCTACTACTAGATTTGCAGCCTTACGGGCAGTGAGGAAGGCTCAGTCTCGCCGCAAACGCTACCATGGATAGATTGGAAGAGATGGAGTGGCCACATCTACGCTTTCAACGGCTTCGCCACGGAGGAGCAGGCTATGGAGCTGCCCCTCGTGGAAGTCTGATGCAATTGCTTGTTGCTGTTGAAGTTGAACGCCGGCCCTGGGACTCCTTTAACATCATGGCAGTACATACAGGGCTACATTGCATACTCTCAAACTCATTCTTCACATTTATCAGCACTTAGTGTTTCTCTACTACGTAGTGCTTCCTACCGCGCTGCTCGTCCCAGAGAGCTCTGCTCCATCCAAGACCCCGTCGTCCAGACTACAGTTGGAGCTCATGATCGTCGCGTTCGAATTCCTAAATTTTAGGATAGAGAGGCCTGCATACCCACGTCCCTCACTCTCCGTCTGCTTGCATCCACGAGCCCTCTCAGAGGCTCCTACAGATCTCTCTATGGCCCATGCTCGCATTCGCCCTTCGTGTGGACTCGCTGGCTTCGTGCCACGTGCTGCTGTCTCTCTCGTTCGTTCACGTCGACTGTGGAGCCCTACAGTCCAAAGCGGCTCACACTCGATTTCTCAATCTGGCACAAAGACGAGCCCCTTTCTGTGTGCACCACACACAAAACCAGCACCAAGACGTAACCCCACAGACAAGGGTACACTGTACCCCCATGCATTTGGCGGGAAAACTTGTCACCACCACCATCATCGGCCAGTCAAGAGCTCATACATCCGAAGAGCTACACACTTTGCAGGGAAGATGGCAGATTCAGCACCAAGCACAGCGAACGCGGCGGCTGCGGCCCCGCAGAGCAAGACGGAGGTGGAGCTGACTATCGAGAAGACCAAGAGCGACCCGCGCTTCACGCGCGGCCTGGCGCTGCTCAAGGAGAAGCGCTACGAGGAGGCCGTCGCGGCCTTCGAGGACATGCTGCGCACCATGTACGTGAATCTACGGATCTATGGATCCATTGAATGTTAGCACTGACGCGTGTTCCCTATGTAGGATTGAGGTGGAGCAGGAGTCCGAGTCGCTCGCTGTGGCGCCAGTGTACTACGAGTACGGCCACGCGCTGCTGTCGCTGGCCGAGGTGATGGCCAGCGTGTTTGGCAACGGCGGCCAGGAAGACGGTGAGGGCGACGTGGAGCAGGAGGCGCGCGAGACGGCGGACGATCTCCAGGTCGCGTGGGAGATGCTGGAGGTTGCGCGAGTGATCTACTCGCGCTTCCCGGAGGAGCTTGCGGTGGAGAAGGAGCTCGCGCGTGTGTACATGCGTCTGGGTGATCTGGGCATGGAGTCGGAGGTCTTCGAGCAGGCCAAGAGCGACTACGAGAAGAGTCTGATGCTGCGCAAGAAGATCCTCAAGGTGACGAGCGACCCGGACACGACGCTGCTGGCGGATCTGTACTGCTGCCTGGCGATCTCGTGTATCTACCAGGATACCTCCAAGACGGAGGACGAGACCACGACGGCCTTTGCCAAGGTCCAGGCGTCTATGAGCCGCGAAGAGCAGGGCATAAAGTACTACGTCCTGGCAGGACGCGTCATGGCGGAGAACATCTTCCGCGTGGCGCAGGCGTGTCCAGCGCAGCTTCTCGACTTTGTCCAGCAGCGCGTGCCCAAGTACTCGTCCGAAGAGGATGTGGAAGCCCCAGCGAGCAAGGGCAAGGGCAAGCAGAAGGCCTCGACCGCGACGAGTGTGTTGGATCTGGAGTACAAGTTGGACAACATCACGTCGTTGCGGGAAGACTTCGTCGCGTGTGTCAAGGTGTACAAGAGCCTCTCGGCGGACGCCCCGAAGGAGGCCACTGAGGGAGAGGACAACCTGACCAAGGACGAGGCCCAACTGCTCGAGTACCTGGAGATTTACGTCGAGCTCAAGGAGAAGGTGGATGGTATCAAGGAGAGCGCCAGTGCCGAGATCGTGGGCTTTGGCTCGAGTGGACAGAAGAGCGTGGCGGCGTCGACCGAAGGTGTTACGACGATTGGCTTTGGCGCTCCTGCGCCAGTTGCTGCTGCTACTACGACCACAGCGTCCACTGCGGCGTCGGCTCCTGCCGCGGCCGCTGTGAACGTGCTGCCTGTCATGAAGAAGCGGAAGATCACGCCGCAGACTGTGGACCTCACCGAAGGAGAGGAGGACAAGTAGTGAAGACAAAGCCCAAGTGAGTTGCAGTTAATCAAATGTGTTTTTCTTTCTTCATGGTAGTTTCAGTGTCGACGATCGAGATGTTTTTCGTATTGCGTGGTGGTGGTTTCTGCTGGGCTGGGAAGGGAAGACACCGCCTGCTAGGTGGTCTTCACTTCTGTGAGTGACACGCTTCAGCTGCTGCGGTACGAATCGCGCACATACTCGAAGACCTTCTTCGCGTCGAAGTCGGCGTTGCTGGCATTGAACACTTCCACCGCCAGATCGTCCGCGACTTCTTCAAACGCCAAGCGGAACTTGCCTCCGACAGCCTTCATCTGCGACAGCGCACTCACGAACCAGTTGTCCTTGTACGAGATCCCGTCGGCGTCGCAGTTGCTCTTGTACTCGGCGATCACACGGTTGAATCCGATGAACACGAACTTCAGCAGCTTGCGCAGCTCCTCCTCCAGTCCTGCAACAGTCTCATCTTCACCCATGTCAGCGTCTCCGTTGCTGGTGCGCTTGAGCTGGTCACGCTTGGCTGCGACAATCGTGGCTCGCACGAACGTGAGGGTCTCGTCCAAGATGCCCCACACGTATGGCCAACTGTACTGCTGAATGGCGTCGGACGTGAAGATCCACTTGGCGATCGTCGACGACTGGATCACACGCTGACGCAGCATGATGTTGAGGATAATGCCAATGTGAAGTGGCGAGTTGACCCACACGAAGCCCACAGTCTTGACGAGCAGCAACTCCGCTTCTTCACCACTGAAGAAGTCTCCAACGGCGCCGTATTTCTCGAGCATGAGCCGACAGTGTGTGAAAGTTGCGGAGCCGGCGTCCAAGATCGCAGTGAACACGATATCCACTGCAAGGTTGCGGTCAATGCCGGAACCGCTGTTGAGCTCCTCCTCCAGCCACGCATTGAGGGCAGTCGCTGGTGGGTGGGACTTGAGCTTATTGGAGACTTCCTGGAAGAAGTTCTTCGCAGACGACGACACGTTCGACTCGTCGTTGCCGTCGGCGTTGTAGATGACGCGAGGCTTCGGCTCTGGGGGCAGTAGCACGTGGAACTCGGCTGGAAGCACGCCCTGCATGTTCTGCAAATACGACAGCCGCACGCATCGCTCGATGACCGAGCTCACGAAGAGTCGCTGGACGTCATCTTCTGGCGACTCCAGCACGTGAGCCCAGCGAGCCCACGCCCACTTGAACTCGAAGTTCGACAAGAAGTGGCTGAACAGCTTGACGAAGGCATCCACTGCACTCGCGTTCATCATCGGGACCTCGCGGAAGAGCAGCTCGACCACGATGGCGAGCGCAGGCGAAACCAAGCGAGCGTCAGCCTTGACGACTTGAGTGAGCACAGAGCACAGATAGCCGTGACGAGCTGCGTCCTTCTCGTTCAGCGCCTTCACGAGAAGCGACTCGAGCAGCACGTACTCGGTCTTCAGGTTGGCGACCTCAGCCTTTTCGAATCGCGCGTTGTAGCCCTTGGTGAGACCGACCAACTGCTTAGCAGCGATCGACGGCTTCGGGTGGAATGCCTAGGAAGAGACGATGGTCAGAACTTTAGTCAATCACTATCGTCCCAAAAATCTTCGAAATTTACCTCGATCGCATCCGACAGATCACCACGCGCTGCGAGGTAGGCAGCTAGGTGGAGGTTCGCCAACGGCGCACCCGTGGCTCCACTGTCCTCGCCGAGAATGCGGAAGACAGCCTCGTAGCGAGGGATCTTGCTGAAGTCGAGCTACATGGAAAACCCAAAGAATTAGAATCAGTATGCCCACAGTACCAACATCAGCTCAGGAAACTCACCGACGAGAAGTTGATCGAGACGCCAGTGTTGAGCGCATGCGGCTCGACGCTGAGCGTGAAGTGTCGCTCGTACAGCTCCTGAGGGTAGAGCTCACCTGGCAGCTTCCAGCGCAGGTGGGGGTTGACGTTGCCATCGGCAACTGGACTGGCCTCGGCGCGGATCAGGTTCAGCGCCTCCCACTGCAGCGACAGCAAGTCGCACTTCTTGCACACAGCAGCAAACGACTCTTCGTCACGTTCAGGTTCCCACACCAACTCGAGACGCAGACGACGCTCAAGCCAGTTGGCCGCATGGACGGAGCTGTCGTCGATGCCGCGTGGGTTACTCTCCTCTTCGCGGTTGGAAATGTACTCCTTGCAGCGACTGAGCAGGCTGTCGTAAATGTCCTCGTTTCCGACCACCAGCGCCTGACCAACATGGACGAGCGTGTCCAACGCCACCGAGGCAAAGTAGTCCTTGAACGCCGCCGCACTTTCCCGAGCCTGGAGCGACACAGCACCGTCGTCGCTTTCACCGTTGAAGTCCTCTGGCGTGCACACAGCCTGCAGTGAATCCAGCACACTCAGCAAGTCTTCGCCCTTGACAACGCGGGTCGACACCAGTTCGCCCAGGAAGCGCACGAGCAGACGCAGACGCTGAGCCACGGCGTTCACATCCTGAGCCTTACGCAGCGCATCTTCGTCCTCGGTGGTTTCGTCCTTGACGGCTGGGGAATCACTGTGGAAAAAGTCCAGATCCTTCTGGATCTCAGTCAGCGCCGCGTCAATGACACTGCGGCCGAGACCGCGCTGCTTTTCGTTCACGAGACCCACGAGCACGGCGTACAGCGACGCCTTGTGCGGCAATCGCCCGGCGCCACGCACGATCAGCGTCGCGACGAACTTGAGCTTGACGTCGTTGCGGTCACCCTCGAGCTCGTAGTTGATCTTGGCCACAACGTCATCCAGTTGCTCGCGCGTGTTGGGCACACGCTGCTGGTCGGCCGACGACGCGTCATCGCCCAGCTCCACGATCGCCTTCTTGGTCAATCGCCATGCGCGCGCCTGGTCGCTTTCGGAGCCGTAGTTCCCACCTCCCGACGAGCTGCCACGACGGTCGTAGTTGCTATTGCTGTTGTTATTGCCGGAACGACGGTCGCCGCCGCCGTTTCTGTAGTCGCCACCGCCGTTGTTGTTGCGTGGACGGTAGTAGCTGCTGCCGCCGTCGCGTCCTTCGTGGCGAGCACGCTTGTAACCTCCTCCATCATCGCCTCCGCGGTCTTCGCGGTCTCCACCGCCGCCTCCGTAGTGGCTGTTACCGCCGTCGTCATCGTACGACCGCTTGTTGTTGCGGCCGCCGCCGCCGTCATTGTTGTTGTCGCCGTAACGCGAGCCACCGCCGTTGTAGTCGTCACGACCACCGCCTCCACGATACATGCTTGTGAGTAGAAGCTGCTGCCTGTCTGCGTGCTGTGTGCTGGTGGTGTATAGAGATAGGGCCGCTGGCGTCCCGCGTAGCTATTCGTCCTCGGGCGTGGCTTTCGGTTTCCTCGCCCTCCAACGCTATCACTCGCAGTGACCAAGGCGGTCTCACCGAGTCAACTCTACTAAATACGATTGATTTGGACATATCCCACATGGGCTACCCACATCAGTTAGTAGAACACCATGTGGGAAGATACACTAGTGGAACTTGAAGAGACGCGAGCTTGTGGAATGAGCGGCTCTCAACGTGTCTTGGATCTGTAGCGGACCAGTCGGCGGCTCGTCATGGATTCGGAACGTTTGCGAGCGACGCATCATCATACTAACAAATCCCACCGTTCTACAGCGCAAGACGCGCCTGGTGTAGAGCTACGATGGCGCGCGCGCCACCGTGGCGGCCACTCGATGGACGGCGGTGGAAATGGATCAACGGCTTCGTATTGGCAGTGTTGGCGGTAGCGGACATCCTGTGTGTCCACGCATCGGACGCCGGCGTCTCTGCAGTATCCATGCGAGCGGCAATCAACGTCTCATCGTCCGTGAATGTATCGTCGGCCACCAGCACGACTGTGATCGACCCCACGCATCTCCATCCACGCGTGACGACGTACCGCAACGGCTATGGCACGCATTTCGAGTGCAACGCGACCTGCTACTTCACGATGGTCGCGTACATGGTCAGTATAGTGGTGCTACTAGCGCTCCTCGCTGTGATCCCCGTTCAGTCGCCGTCAAAAGCCGAACACGCGCCGTTCCTGCTTTGGTTTGGCAACAATCAACCCGACCAAGACAACGGAAAGCATCTCGAGCCACACGAGTACGGATTCTTTGACCGGCTTTCCGTGTGGCTATACGGCCACAAAGACTACAAAAAGCTGGAAGAAGATACTCCCCCCGAAGTTGAAAGCGAGAGCGAGTCCTCCGTCGATGTCGTAACGGAGGTACCGGAACCAGTCAAGACTTTCGAAAGTATTGGGGTCGAGACCGACGACTCGCTCCTGCCAACGCTGTACATAAAGCCCCCGGACGACTGTGTCGTTGTGGACGATGTGGACAAGCTCTTCGACTTGGTACCACAGCTTTCACCGTCACGAAAGCCAGGGATCTTCTCGCCAGCGACACTCAAGGCTACAGCTACACGCGCAGACTTTGGCAGCAGTGATCCGAATTTACTCTCGGATTCTGGTCCCAATGAACGGCGAGGATCAGTGTCACCACGTCGCATCGGAAGCACAGTCGGAAGTGGACGCCGTGGAAGCGTCATCGGCGCAACTCCATCCGAGAGCCTTCTGGTTGCGGTTGAACGTCGCAATTCCATGCAAAAGCGAGCGGAAAAGCGCAAGGAGTATGCCAAATCGGACATCGCGCACGAAAATCTGCACGAGCACGAGTTCCACATGTACGAGTACTTGGAGTTTATTCGTGAGCTGCTGGAAGGGACGACGATCAAGAAGGTTTGCCAGAAAAGCACCAAGGTCGTCAAGCGAACATTCTTCATCACGCCCGACTTGGCGGTCGTGTACTGGAACAAACTGGGCAACAAAGGCTGGACCAGCAAGAAGAGTTCGCTTGAGACAGCGGCAATTGACAGAGTAATCAAGGGTATTCATGGAAGCGCGAATCTACAGAGCAAGGGCAAGCAAGACAAGCAGGAGAAGTACTTGTCGGTCATGTTGAAAGGAGGCAAGCAGCTGGATCTCGAGGCCGACGATGAGAAGACACGAGATCGAATGTTTCTTGGCTTCACTCGTCTTGCATCGGAAAAGCGAGATGAGCTCGAGAAAAAGAGACAGGCAAAGGAAGAGACCGACCGCTTCGACGCCCAACTAGCTGCTCAGCATGAGGCAAGACAAACACAGGAAGAGGCCAAAGCTCCACCCCAGCAAGACGCAGAGGAAGCTCGTCGATCAGCGGACGAACGACGAGCGAAGTCTGAGGAGGACGACCCGGAACAATGGAGGAAAAAACAGCTTGAGCCAGTGGCTCTCGATACGAACCAGGCGGACGAGGAGACAAAAGGCGAGCATGGTGACGTGTGAGTTGTCCGGTGACAAATATATAATGAAGTGTTGGGTCTATACTACGTTGTGGAATGCTGAGTAGCTGTGGGTGTGGTAGAGTCGTCAGACAGACATGGTATCCTGCCCATTCACTTGGTTCACGCGTTCGGTTACGGCCAGGTCGGTTGCTCGAGCGTCTACACCACAAATCGCAGCAGGCGGGTCGTCGTCTTGTCCGTCGTCGTCGTGCTGCTGCTGCTCTTCTTGAACGCGCCGGCCATGGCGAGGATCACCAGGATCACTAGGATGACGCACACGCCAATCGCGAGCGTGAGACGCATGTTCTTCCACCACATCGACTTGCGCAGCTTGCGGCCCGTGTTGCGGAACACCTTGGCCTGCTCGTTTAGGTCATTGGTCTTCTGCTCGACGACCTCCATCTTCTCCGTGTTGGCCAGCACGACCTGGATGTTGTTGTGCATCACGCCCTTCACCGAGTCCACCTGCTGCATCACTTCCGACAGCTTATCGACCTTGGTGCGGTCGTCGTAGGTCGCAGCGATCGCCGAAAGAGGCTTAAGACAGTCCTTGTCCAGACCATTCTACACATAGAGAAACAGCCAAAAATGTGAGTTTCATGAAAGCGAGAAAGGCGGGCCACACAAGACCTGAAACGTACCTCTCGACAAGTGAGCGCCTTGGACCCAAACTTTGGCACGATATCCTGCTGCACGGCCGCGATCATCTGGAACGCCAAGCGGATCGGGTAGTCCTTGGCTGTGATCGCGGCAAACACGAGCTCATCGTTGTCCATAGTGAAGTGGAACTTGTTCGGGTCGCATTCGAGCGAGTGGCGGCCGTTCGGCGTGACCTGCGACTTCCACGTGGGCGCGCGGATCACCTTGGACAGCATGTCCTTGTACGTCGTGAGCTCGTTCAAGTCCACGGGCTTCTTGGACGTCGAGTGCAAGTAGCACGCCACGATCGCCTTGTCGGTCGCACGCGCAATCGCGATGAACTTGACATTGTCCTTGGTCAGAGACGCCGCGTTGCCTGCTGCTGCTGCCATTGTGTTACTACTAGTAGATCTCAACTGCTACTGCTGCCGCTTGCGTTCTTTTCCTGAATGCGGCTCGCCTTCGTTCTCGTTTTCCTTCTCGCTGGCCTTTCCTGTGGTGGTGGCTTAAGGAAAAGAGCTCTTCGCGCGTAATTTTAGCTCACGCCAAAGTCGCCACTGCCGCTCAAGTCAACCTGCAAATATGGACGCGTAGCTCTGGTGTGTGGCGTACTGTACGTAGCGCCGCTGACGTAGATCAATGCCGCAAATACCGTCGGCGTTTCTCCGTCCTTCGCTTTCTCTGCGTCTCCGCTTGTTGCTGTTGTGGGGAAAATTTGGGTTCGAAACCCCTGGGTTATCAATTCAAAACTACTATTATAGCCATTCCAAGTATACAAAACTACAAATGTGTACCATGCATATAGTAAGAAACCCCCAAATAGGATACATTAAACAGAATAATTACGGATTTGGATGGATGTGGGATGGCTTCACACAATCATAGTCTGCGACATGTGCAGCAATGGATATGTGTCTATTCAACGGTTAGGAACGGACGAGCCAGGCGCGCAATGCTGTCGAGCTGCGCTGGCGAGTACAGCGCGTCGGTGGAGATACGGCCTGTCTTGCCGAGCTGTTCCTGGAGCAGCACGACGTCCGCACCGGCGCTGAGCGCGACCTTGGCGGCAATCTGCTCCAGCGGCTCCTCGTCATTCGACAGGAGGCCGTTCTCCTTGAATGCCGTGTGGATATTCTCCGCACGACTGGCGTCCAGGATCTGTGTCCAAGATCAGAGAGAGAGAGAGGTTATTAGATGGGCTATAAACCAGTGGTGGACAAGCAGAGCAGACGCACCTCAATGGAAGCCGTGAAGCACTTGAGCAGTTCACGCAGCGCCATCGAGTAGGCGAAGCCGAACTCCTTGAGGTGTTCGTGGCCTTCGAACTGCTTGACGGTGATCTCGAAGCGCGGGTAGATCTGCGTCTCACGGATGTACGTCCACTCCTCCAAGTTGTCGAACTGCGAGTGCTGATTGGCGAGGATGTGCGCCCAGGCAACGTCCTCGGCAGCAGGCAGGTTGAGCTGGCTGTTGTCCGGGAGGATCTTCTCCATGTACTTGCGTTCGATACTGATCGCAAGGTTGAAAGCCGACTTGAGCCGCAGCGCGATATCCTCACCCAAGTGTGCCGAGTACGTACGCAGCATGAGCGGCTTGCCGTTGGAAAGAGAGGCATCGAAGACCTTCTCCGCGATCAGCAAGATATCGCGCGACGTCTGAAGCTCACGCAACGACGATGGCAGAGGCACGACCGCACTGTTCAATGCGATCGGAAGCTGCAGGGACGCGAAGCCGGAGTGCTTCTCAGACAGTGGCAGCAGCGAGGTCTCCACCAACGTATCCAAAGCAGACGTCGACGACGTGAACGACGGCAGCGCAAAGCCGTAGCTCTGGATCTTGCCAGATGCGATGAGCTCTTCCAACGACCCAGTGGCACGCAGCAGCAACTCGTGGAGCCTCTCAGAAAGAAGGAGCTCGTCAGGTACACGGACCACGACATGGTCAAGCGCCTCCACGTCGAGTCCCTCGACCGCAATCTTCACACCCTTGTCGATATACTCACTGGACAATCGGGCAAACGGATCTAAGACGCACAGCAAAAAAAATCAGTGCGCTGCGAGGGGCTATTCACGAGTGGGTAGCTCTTCGTACCAACGGTTGCTGGACGCGTCAGCGAATCTTCAAGCAACGCGGACACAACGAGCACCTCCCGCGGGATGCCCTCGTCTTCAATCGCCTCTTGGATGGCCAGCGATTCAACGTACGATTGCTTTTCACCTGCGACTGACGGAGTATCGTCGTACGGATTGATCGAAGCCTACAGCCACACAGCCACGTCAGTCTACAAACCACAGCACTCTGAGAACACGTTCAACAGCACTGACTCACCTGCACGAAGTTGCTCTGGTAAGTCGTGATCGCGCTTCTAGTCGCGTCAATACGAGGAACATCCTTGGCCCACAAGTACGAGCTGCCGACACCTCGACGCGTGATCGTCGCGTGCGAATCCTGTCCGAGACGCAGCTTCACGCTTGACGCTGGCGCATCCGATCGCTCCAAGAAGACCTGCGTGTCTGCCGCAGTTGCACGGCCCAGGTGCATACAGGCGCGTTGCACCTGAGGCGCCGGGCGCGCGGCGACGCGCTTAGTGGCGTTGGTGATCATCATCGGCTTCGTGACAGGATCGTTGCGGTGATGTGTGAACTGTGGTCCAAGTTCCTCTATTGGAACGATCGATTCCTCTATAAGCACATGCATTCGCTTTAGTGACATGTAGTCCTGGAAGGACTCTATGGTGCGAGTAATCTCTCTATGCGTGGCTCTCCTTCTCGCGCTTCTCAGCCAGGAGCTGCATGTCCTTGACGAATTGGCGCATAACATCCTTGGGCTCCTTGTTCGCAGGGATGTAGTGTCCACCAGCATGCTCAAACACCTGTGGGTTCTCAAACGTCTCGGCTAGGGCACGGCTGCGGTCAATGGCGACGACGGCATCCGTCTGGCCCATGACGTGGAGCGACGGAAACTGCAGCGGATCACGGCAGAAGATGTATCGTTCGTCCTTTGGTGGAGCGGCAGAGACGATGATGGCGAAGTTGAACGCGAATGGGTACTCTTCCTTTTTGGCCTCTAGATCACAAAGGACTTTGATCAGCCTGGTTACACAAGCCAGCACATCCGGGTAGCGCGGACTTCAAGCAGTTGAAGTGCCCGCACTTACGCTGAAGCTGAAGCACGAGCGAGGCGACGCCGCCACCCTGGCTGAATCCGAAGACACCGTCGAAAGGGCCCTGCTCCTTGACGATGTTGGCAACGTGGTCGATGGACTCGGTCACATTCGAGTACTTGTGGCTTCCATCTTCCGTGATCTCGAATCCGAACCACGAAAATTGACGAGTATCTTCCTGCGCTTGGCCGCCGGCATCCAATTGTTCCAGACTGACGTCACATATTCAATCGCGTGAGCACAACATCGCACAAAATGGGTGGAACTGGAGGGGCGTGGAGCGCAACGTACCGTGCAGCGTGCTCTTCAGTAGTCGGCTCATACGGCACAACCAACGGCGCATCCACAAACACTACACAGAGCCCAGCAGTCAGCACAGTGAGCGTACACATTCGACCACAGCAGGCACATAGGTTCCTACCGAACTCGACACTTTGCTTGAGCGCCCGGCGGAACGAGGACATGCGTCCGCGCAGCTTCTCTCCGTTCTGGCGGTAGCCGTGCAGGCACAACACACGAAGCTTGGCTGGTGTGCTCATGGTGATCTAGTTATCTGGCTGTGTTGACTGGCGGTGAAGCTCTGCGGCGGAGGAGCTACTTCGACGTCGTTCTGAGAAATGCTGCTTGGCATGCCTATCCGCCATCAGGGCAACACCGCAACGTCGGCCGAAAGGCAATTTAGTGTCACCTTGATACAGTGACCTACGACGCTAATGCCACCAATCAGTTCAACTTGTGACAGAAAGACACCTCTTTCATCACCGAAGCCTTGACACTGCTCTTCCTACGTGTCAAGCCCATGATGGAGCAGTGCAGTTGAACTTGTGCCCAATTCCGTACAGACGCGCGTCTGGGAATCACTAGTGCACGAGCAGCTACTACTCGTGTGAAGATGATGAAGTTCATGCGCCTCGTGCAGGCGGCAGTGCTGCTGGCGCTGATCGTTGCGCTCACGGCGTCACTCACGGATGCGAAGAAGCCCAAGAAAAGGTGCGCGCGTATCCTTTAGATGCCAATCAGTTTGCTCAACCGAAGAGCTCATGATTAGAAGACTAACGACTTTGATGGATGATCTAGTGTGGAAGTGCAGTTCCCTCACGTGACGGACGCGCTGCTGGAGCAGCTCGGCTACGAGAAGAAGAACCGCTACTCGTCGTCGGCCTTCAAGGTGAGTCTACTTGAGTAGATGAAGCCATACGAAGGCGGAGATTGATCACATTTTATATGTAGGTGACGCCGCGTAAGCCAGCGCCAGACTTCAACAACGTCAATGCTGTCGTGAACGAGAAGTTTGAGAAGGTGTCGCTCAGCGACTACCGCGGCAAGTGGCTCGTGCTGTTCTTCTATCCGTTCGACTTCACGTTCGTGTGTCCGACAGAGATCGTGAGCTTCAGCGACAGCGTGGAGAACTTCCGCAGCATCAACACGGAGATCATCGCGATCTCGACGGACTCGCACCACACGCACTTGGCGTGGGTGCGTACCCCACGTAACGAAGGCGGTCTGGGCAAGATGCAGATCCCGCTGCTTGCCGACATCAGCAAGCGCATCTCGGAGGACTACGGCGTGCTCGTGACTGACGAGAACGACGAGATGTACGGCGCTGCGCTGCGTGGTCTGTTCATCATTGACCCTGAGGGCACGATCCGCTCGATCCAGATCAACGACGACGCCGTGGGACGTAGCGTCGAGGAGACGCTCCGCATTCTCAAGGCGTTTCAGTACTCGGCCGCGCATCCGTTTGAGGTGTGCCCTGCCAACTGGAAGCCAGGAGGAGAGACGATCAAGACGGACCACGTCGGCAAGATCGACTTCTTCAAGAACCTGTACGGCGAGAACGAACCCAAGGCCGAGTTGTAAGCCCCGTCGGTAGCCGCTGGTAATTGAACCGGTAGCTGACGGCCACAAGACTTGGTGGACAAATGCATGAATGGGAACAGTGTTGTGCGTTGGTCTGGTTTGATTGCTTGTTTGTTTTCTTTTTTTCTTCGTGTATTACGGGTTGTCGGATGCGAATCCATAATGTAGTAATTGACAAACGCAGACATGTTCAAATGCGACGTGGTGGGAAAGCAATGCTTCATTCTCGAGAACCGACGGATCATTCACTAGCCAGGCGCGGGCTTCTCTTCATGCGATTCGCTCCACATCGTCAAAATCCAGGACGAAACATGGAGACGTGGGCCGAGTTGCAGTCACGGGACAGTCGCCACAAAAAGAGAAGTTGCGGATCAGACCGGATTTTCACGCACGGATCCAGGAGAATCGACACATTAGACACGCTTCCGCACGACGCTTCAAACACGACAACGCTTATTCAGCGCGAGGGAAGCCGTTCTTGTAGTTCTGGTACTTGAGGAGGAACACTGGCACGCCGATACCACCGCCGACGACGACGAAGGCGATGCCGTTGACCCAGGCCTTGGAGAACTCGCCCTCGAAGACGTAGTGCTGGTGGTGACCGCCGTGGTCACCGCCCATGCGAGCGGCCGAGCGCGAGATGCCGCGGCGGCCCGCCATGGAGAGCTGGGAAGAGGTCTGCTTCACGATCTGGCCGAGCATCTTGGACGTGGTTGCGTTCGATTGTGTGTGGTGTCTGTACTGGCACTGGGGGGAAAACCAATCGCCAACACCTCCCGTGCGTTGCGCGTCTCTGCAGACTTGGGCCGTCCGTTCGGCAGGTCCGTTCGGAAAAACAAACCGTCTTGGTGGGCCAGACCCGCAGAATTTCACAAAGATAGAGATGTGGGGCGGTGTGAAACATAGCGGAGAAAGCTGGCGTGATCTGAAAATTCGATGTGTAGAGAGTGTATACCGTATACTCAAAGTGTTGAATGATGGGCGTCTTTTGGAATGTGGCGTTTCTTTGGGATCCGTTATTCATGGATGTGAGCAAATAGTCCCATATATAGTGAAAATGCCGTCGGACGTGGTGATGAAGGCTGGATGGATGGAGCCCCGGCATGATGCAGTTTAGCCTGAACGTTGGTGATGGAGGTTTGATTACGGATTGAACTCAACCTACAGATAAATATGGAGTGCCCTCCGTTGGGCATGTGCAGAATGGAGGTGTGGAGCTTGCAGTCCTGTTGCATTTTGGAGTGTAAGCCGATCCACGCTTGGGGGTGCACCACCTCTCGCAGCAAGGATCGTTTTCGACCTTGGTTGCACCTTTCCGAGTGCCCACTAGATGGCTAAATAGCGGGTGAAAAAGCCTTCGCGCTTTCGCTCATGTTCGACAGAACGACTGGAGCAAAGCTGCATCCGCAAGTAGCTGGAGACGTGGGTCCGACTCGTTGGCCGATTGCTTGCTACTGGACTTGGATGCAATGGATGCGTCCTGAAGTTCACGGAGTCGCTTGCCAACCAAGCGGTCGTGGCTTGTCTTGGGCTCGGTGGGCTCAATCTTCGGAGGCTGCATCAACGCTGGTGCAGTCGACAACACGCCAATCGTCTGGGATCGCGTGAGCCATGGCATCGCCGGGTTGGCAATACTCCACGAGTAACTCATCCCCGCTGGCACGAGAATCGCCTGCTGATCAGGAGTCCAGCACGAGGCACCACTTGCTGAGATGGTAAGTCCTTGACTTGCTGGGTGAGGAACTGAGATGGACGTTGCCATGCCATGAGAGCCTCGCATAACGAGGTCCTTGGGTCTCTCTGCTGCATTTAGCGGTCCCGGTGCGACAAAGACGTCGCTCTTGCTGTCCTCAGGCGTGACTTCTGATGCTGAGTCATCACCACTTGACGTGCTCGTCACACTGCTGCACCGACGCTTACGAGGCGGTGAAATGTCGTCCTCCATGTCTGAGGACGACGAGAACGCACTACGCTTTAGCCGGCGCTTGCTGGAGTTCCAGTGGTTCTTGATCGCGTTGTCAGTCCGTCCAGGTAGCATCTTCGCGATCTCCGCCCATTTGTTGCCGTACTTCTCATGTGACTCTTTCAGCACGCGCTCTTCGGCTTCCGACCACGGATCCTTGCGAATCGCTGGGTCGAGCTGGTTGTGCCATCTACAAGACGTCGTAACATATCCATCAATCACTGTACCCATGTCGCCGAAGATCCCACTTCATGTTCACCTACCGTTCTCGGCACTGCTTGCCGTTGCGGCCGGGCAGCTTCGTTCCGATGATCGTCCAGTGGCGCGTACCATACTTCTGCACCAGCTTCATCATGAGCTGGTCCTCATGCTCCGTCCACTTGCACACAGGCTTGCGCTCCTTGCGGTTCTTCGAGATCGATGGGCTACTCATCGCCATTGGCGCCATCATGACTACCGCGCTGATGTTCGCGCAGTTAGACCTGGCGCTCTGATTGATGCTGGAAGCCGGAGCGTATCGCCTGATTGATGGATGCTTGGTGTGTTGCAGCTTGCTTATTCACGCGCTGCTGATGGTCTCGCCCGTTGAGGATTTTAAAGTGGGCGGCTTTGTTGTCTGGTCATTGCTGCAGCTGCAAAAAGAGTTGGCGCGTCGCGTCGTCCCAACTGCCAAGTCCCCACCGGCTCGTGACTTGAACAAAGTATGCATCCAAACGTTATTGATCCTTCCACAAAAAGATCGAAGCGCCCACGCGAGAAGGGGAAAAATAACCCACCCAGCACGCATTGATTGACGATCCAAAAACGTACCGTTGATTGGCTGATATTTGAGAATGAGATCCTCTGATTGGCTGCGGGAAAGCGGATCCTGCGAAAAGTCACGGTTATTTTCGGCGCCACTCGTCAGAAATGCCCAGATAGGGACTCTGGCAGTGGTACCAACACTGATACTGTAGGGATCATCCCAAGCTCCCAGTGTTTGGGCTGCTGTGGGTGAACGCGTATCTTGCGTCTTGATGTAAAATAAGAAATGAAGTTGGTGCTTCTATCTCCGCCGCCACTGTCGAAGGCCTCGAACGGGCCTAAAGCGATGCTGAAGATTCAGGCTCAACGGGTGGAAGGCCGTTGAATTGACATATATTATCTGATGAAGGAGAGGAACATAACATACCGCAGTGATGAAGTGAAAATGCGCGTGGGCCACTTCATCGATGGAGGTGAGTCTTCCGTGGCGTTCACCCACCAGCTCCAACTTGAAGGTGGCGGACGAACGTTCTTGCGCCTGTTCAGTGCCGTCCACTAATAGCGCATGCTGATTGGCTACAAAAATATTAGCGGATCCGCCCAGCCGTTGAGGCGACAACAAACGGAATCTTCACGCTCAGCCGATACGTCGGCAACGAACATGGCGACGGAGATGACGCCGCTCGAGTACCGATGGGACCACGCCGTGAACTCCACGGAGCTGCTCGCGAAAGTGAAGAGCGAGATCCACGCTGCAAGCGCGCGTGGCTTCCGCGACTCGAATTACGTCAACGCCATCGAGGCCGACATCATTTGGTCGGAACGCCAGCAGCTCCCCGTCATGGGCCATCCACCTCAGACGGACAGCGAACTTACGCTGCAGACGTTCCTGGATGAGATGGCGGCACTCACTACACTGTTCAAGGACGCTGGCGATGCAGTCGGCGCGACTCCGATGATCGTGAAGCTCGATTTCAAGAGCTCCAAGGGGTTTGAGGCGTCCTACGACTCGTTGCGGAAGTTCATCACGAGCTTCCCCTTCCCACGCGGGGTGTTTGCGAACGCCGACGTCCTCGTGGGTCCAGCCAACACGAAGGATATTCTATTTGATGCGAAGACGTTTCTTCGTGCGGCTGCTGCACTGGGCTCAGTGGATGGACCGAATGACCACAAGATTGTGCTGTCAGTCGGCTGGACCACGAGCACCGCCACGGACGAGGAGATCCACCGCCCATATACACACGAGATGGTTGACGAGATGCTGCAAGTGCTTCAACCTTACGAGCATCTCCAAGTGACCTTCCCTCTTCGTGCTACGAGCTGCCGTAAGTCGTGGGCCGCAATTCGAAAGCTGCTCGAAGGTCCCAAGACGTACGGCTTCACGCTATGGTGGGCAACGACGCAGATGACTGACGTGGAGATCGAGTGGCTCTACAGCACTCTGGAAGAAACGAAAACGAGCGGCACGAATGAGCTCCCATACGCGAATCGCACATTCTACGACATCCTTGGCTTTGAAGACTTTCTCGCTCGTCGCAAGAAATGATCAAGAGAGGCACGCGCGTCGGTAAATGCTACATTGTTCAAAAATCATACAAAGTCCGCATTCATGCCAAAACTATCCTACGTGAGGTCGATGATGCCGTGCGAGTCCTGCACAGCGACAGCGGGCAACGTCCCCTTGTAGTTGCCTGGTTGCTCGTGCTTCACAGAGACAGCTTCTTCCTTGAGCTTAGAGTCCTCACCAGATTCTTGGTCGTTTTCTTGTCGTCGCAGCGTCTGGATCTTCACTTGAACTCTTCGAATCGCGTACCGCATCTCCGCTGCGCTGACCCACTGGATAAGCGTGCGGTCTTCGATCGGACACTTGCACATGCTCTTCGAGTGTCGCAAGCACGATAGAATCGAAGGGTTGCAGGTGCACGTCACGCCCGAAAAGAACACGTTGTGCTTGCACAAGTAGCACTCGCGCACTTCGTCCAGCTCCATGGACTTGTCGTCCAGCATCACATCGGCCGAGAGCTCCAGAATATGCTCCAACCCGAGCGATTCCAGCTCCTTCTTGAAGCGTTGCTCTTCTTGGAACATGAGTCGCAGTTCTCGTAGTAGCATCTCACACTCTTCCGCGCGGTATTCTTCGAGGCTCTGCGTCGATCCGAAATGGAACATGAAGCGGTCATGCGAGAAAATGGAGCTGCGTCCCACCTCACGGTACCGCTCGATCGACTCACGACTGTACTGGATCCAGCTCGGCAGCACAAAGTTGCTGGCTTCGTTGCAGTTGAAGCCTTCGCTGTACCCAGAGTGGTAAGCTCGTGGGAACGTGATCACAATATCACCAGGCTCCTGGATAAGTGTGAACACTTCCACTCCCTGGGACTGCAGGGCTGACGGCGGCACCATTGTCGTCAAGTGGAACAGGAGATCCGGTGATTCGCGGAAGCGCTCGGGCACCCGCTGCTTCAGCACACGCTCAAATCCCCCCGAGTGGACCGATGGGACGCCGTACCAGCGCTTCTTCGCACCGATGTGCTGGTAGTTGACGCTGTACATGTGGTTGTCTTCCGTGTGCCAGCAGAAAGTCGCGAAGAGCATGCCGCAGTACAGCCACGGCACGTTGATGCCGTTGATCTTCGAATGTATATGCCGCAACAGCGAGCCGTGCGCGAACGGCAAGTTGTTCAGGTTCCACGCCGTGTGCTGGTAGTAGTTCGGATCACTGAAGTCCACCACTTCGTTTCCTACTCATCAGTCACAACACGATCAGTATTTTGAACTATGGAGGATCACTATCAGCTTCTCCACGACGGTCGTACCTTTTGCGACTGAGTTGAATGGATCTGTGTCCTGAGGGAAGCCACTGCCGACTTTGGTCGTATCGAGATCGTTCGCGTACTCGACCTGGACCACTGGATCACCACTCTCCACAATCCGCCAGTACTCTTGTTCGATCTGCTCCGAGGTCACCGTCGCTGGGTCGAGGCCTCTGTCCTGCAGCCACTGGTCGCGGAACGCGTCAGCGTGGGCCTGGTACGAGCGGAAGTTGTGTGTGCGGCCGTCGTCGTAGTCCACACCTTCCTGGAGCTTGTGGATGTTCTGGACACGCGTCCCAAAGAGCAGCGTTGGGTCGTCGAGGTCAATAGCGAACGGTGGCTTCCATCCGAGAGGAGGAACGATCTTGCAGATGCCTGTCTTTTCGGCCTCGGCTTGGATGCTACAGCATAGAATAGAAAGTGAGACCTCCACGGATCGACTGTGGTAACAGCACCAATGCGTTCATACGTGGAGATGTAGGCCATGGGCGACGCAAACTCCTCTAGCGTTGGGTAAAACACACGAGCTGGAGGACAGGCTGTAGCTTTCTCGAGCTTGGTCTCCACAACGGACTTGGCGAGAGCCAACTTCAACATCTTCTGCTCACGGCGGTTTAGACCGGTTAACTCAAAGTCCAATTGGACCGGTTCGCTGCGCTTCTTGGGTTGGCGGCCACTGCGACGGGTTCCCGGGCTTTGGTCCAAAACGGGTTCGGGCTTGGACCGTCCCACATTGTGGAAACTTTGACCCACGGGTTCGTTCTCGTTGGAGTGGAGTTGTTGCGTTGTTGGCATGCGTCCTGGTCCCGGCTTCTGACCGGAGCTGCCGTGGGGTGCAGCAACTGTGGCTGGGGTCGATCTGGGACCCTGGACGTGCGTCGCGGGGGTGGGTCGCAGTGGTGGCGCCTGAATCTGGAACGCGCCGACAGTCGCCGCGCTCGGTTCAGTAGTGTAGGTGAGTCGCGGGGAGGCCGCCGCCATCGTCGCCATAGGTACGCGAAGCTTGCACTCCGATTTGGAGATTTAGTCCGAAAACCCGAATGTTGGCGAAAGCGAAGAGCTGCTCCTGGGCGACAGTCAGGTAAAATAAGGCAACATTAGGTTTTGAATCTACGCAGCACGAGGTTTTTTACTTTTGTTGGCGTTGGTCGTAGACACGCGCTTTCGAGAACAGTTAACGAGCATTCTACAGAGGTCAATACACTCGGTATACGGAGTACACAGACTAATGTCACCTTGGTATAAGGACTATTTCCCTGTGGTCGACCAGGTGGATGGGGAAGTGAGGGGGGAAATGGCTCCGTGCATGGAGGGAGACGCCGCTCACGAAAGACAACTGAAGCGCGGTGCCTTATGGAAGCACAAGGAGTATGGAAATGGACGCTGTGCATGCTCTCGTACGTCATGTTGCTTTTTATCACACGGAATCGGTCGGTACTGTACGCACGAGGACAAGCAGGTCTGGACAGAGTCCATCACTGCCAACTGGGGGGAAAGGCAAACATGCAGAGGGTTTATGCGACTACTATCGGGGAGGCTACGCAGAGGACATGGGCGACTTAGTCCTTCTTGTCGGAAGAGCCGACCTTGGACTTGATGGTCTCAATGCCGCTGGCCGCACCCGACTTGGCCTTCTCCAGACCCACCGACGCGGTGGCCAGACCCACAGTCGCCGTCGCCTTGGCCTGTACAAACGCAACGAGTCATCGTTAATATACTAGGTACTTCGCACAAGCAAGATAGCAAGACGAGCGCACCTTCTCAGCCGCGATCGAGGCAACGACCGATCCCTTCTCGACCGCCGAGCTGGCGGTAGACGCCGCCTTCTTGTACGCGTCCGTGTCCTTGACCTTGCTGATCTGCTCCGAGCCAGCGGCAGCCGCCGAGCTCAGGCCGCTAGCAATCGCCGATCCAGCCTTGGAGGACTTGGCGGTCTCGTATGCAGCAGACGACTTCTCTTTGAGCGACGAGAAGGTCTGGCCAAACACCCTGAACACGAAAGGGCGTGAGCTTCCACGCCACCACCAGAACAACAACCAAGCAAGAGAGAGAATAGATACGTACTTGGACGCAGTGTTGGCGCCGTTCTTGAGCTTGTCGACTGGCAGCACGTTCGCGATGGATGCGCGGTCAAACTTCATCGACTTGCGGCCGCCGTTGGCCTCCTCCTCGTTGTTCGGGATCGGCTGCTGCTCGCCCTCATCGGTGGACGAGCGACGCACAGTCGTAGGCGCACCTGGCGCCTTGGTGTCGCTGAAAATCAGGTTGTCAAGATCGTTGTCGGCAGCGCCCTTGTCCATTTTGATTCGTGGGGATTGGTGGTGTCGGTGGTGACTGTACAAGCACGGAAAAAAGGTTCAGTCTTCTGTCACATTTTGCAGGCGGTACGCCATGGTTTCAAGCCGGAAGATCGGGCACATGCTGCTATGCGCTTCTCCACTGTGCTCACTGCATCAAGCAGCCCGCTGCATCGCGAAGAGACACATACACAGCGCGCAAGTCGTTGGGTCTGCTCTCACCTTTGTGGGGGTTGTTGTCTCTCTTCCGCTTGAAAGGGATCTGTGTGCCGCCGACCACAGTCACTTGGGACCCACACGAGTACTGTACCCACTTTCATCAGTGGCCCCTTGCGCGAAATAGAGCCGCTTCGTTTTGGATTGATTTGACACCATTGATTGGAAGAAAATAGAACATTAACGAATTACAGCCAATCATACAAAGGCGTATCTCTTGCGCCTTTCGACTGACCAGATGGGTACGGAATCCGGACCTGGCTTTTCTCGTCAGGCTGATGGCGTGTTGCCGCGATGAATGAGGTTTTCCTACTCCATCCACACGACGATGCGAACGGAGAGGATGGAAGTGTATCATGGACATGGACTCAAGGGGTGGTCACTAGTAGCTGTAGTGGCTTCTGGGGGCAAGCGACAGCTTGGCGAGAGACTCGTCCACCGCCTCAGTCGTCGCTTCCGCAACCTCAGGAGGAGGAGGAGGAGCCGTCGTATCCAGAAGGCTTGCGCTTCCGTACGCCCGGTAGTATCCTGCAAATGCACATCAGAGACAGCTTAGTTGACCGATGCTCAGGATGAAGGCTGGTGTTGTTGTGGTGACTGTACCATCGGGTTCCTTCTCGAGCATCTTGAGCAGCTCCACGGTCACGGGTCGCTCGTAGCCGAAGTGGCCCGTCATCACCTCGGACTCATTCTGCACGAGATCGTCGAACAGCGTATCTTGCAGATAACCGCGACGGCCATACTGCTTGTTCATGCGGTTGATGTGGCCGTGATCCTTCGTGGACTTCCAGATCGTCACGTGGGGCGTGTACGGGAGCTTGAACGGGTGCGGGGCAAAGCCTGCAACTTTGAACGCATTGTACAACGACTCGGCCACGTGCGCCATGCTGCATAGAGCACACAGTACTGTCAGTAAATGGATAGGATATGCAAGGCACGATGAAATGATGAACTTACTGCAGGGCATGCGACGACGTCGTATCCACCTGGGCGTGAAGGATGTCGTTGGATCCGAAGAAACCCAAGCCTTTAACTTCGAACACTGGCAGATCAGCGGAGAACGTCGGTGCCGCCACTGTGCGCATGTGCTCGCGCAAGACCACCATCGCTTGATCGATTGCTGTACAGAAATCGCATAGCGTCAGTTTCAGTCTCCTCAAAAGTACCAGCTTGTCATGGTCATAGCCTTACCATCCTGGTCCGGCAAGTGGATCATGCACAACGTCACGTGAATGGAGCGGTGGTCCACCATGCACGGCGCGGCGTCGGGAAGGCGCTCCAGGATCCGCTGCTGCAGCGCAGCGACGCCTTGAATGATCGATGGCTCGTTGATGCGGTAGCCAACGAAGAAGTTGGGGCGCTCGCTACGCGGAGCCTTCGGGGCCGCAGGTTTCTTCTGGCGGGATCGGAAGCGGTTCGGAGGAGCCATGTCGGGTGCTTGATTTGGTTGGTCGGACTTTGTTGAGAGCGAGGTAAGTTGGAGAATGATGGAGTTGTTTGGAAGCCCAGGCGGGATGAGGAGTCGGCGGATCGCCACGCACTGGAGAGATGGCAAATGCGCCTAACAATGAGGAGCTGACTTTTATGTGAGTGAAGTTCAAGGCAAATAGGTTGGCCTGATATGCCCGCCAAACTTGATTCAAAATATCTCTCAGGTTTGGTCGATGAGTATTGAGGCAACGGATGTATTCACCATTTAGGATACAGTCAAAAGTGATCGATCAATTGTGCTGGCGTCGAGCGTAGCGTCCGCAGTGAGGGAGCTCTCTGGCTGTGGCAATCTCGTGTTCACTACTAGATCGTGGTGTAGAGAGTACGCAGTTGACTCACCAAGAAGACTCACGCTATCGTAGACTCGGTAGTAGCCTGTGAAATGAGAGAGGACGTCACAGTTGTCAGTCGATGAGGTTCAACAGGATGCTGGCGAGATCTAGGCGTACCATCGGCGTCCTTCTCCCAGCTCTTGAGCAGTTCCACAGTCACAGGCCGTTCGGATCCAAAGTGACCCGCCATCATATCTGCCTCATTCGTCACGATGTCGTTGTAGACGGCGTCTTGTAAATATCCGCGTCGCCCATGCTGCTTGTCCGTTCGACTGATGTGTCCGTTGTCCTTCGTCGACTTCCAAATCGTCACGTGGGGTGTGTACGGAAGCTTGAATGAAGCTGGCGCAAAGCCAGCAGCCTTAAATGCATTGTGGAGGGACTCAGCCACCTTCGCCATGCTGTGCAGACAGAATGATTAAATCAGTGAACGTGAATGCACTATTGTATACACCGACTAGAAGACTCACTTTTGGGCATGGTGATACGAAGGATCGACTTGAGCGTAGAGCAGATCGTTGGACCGGAAGAAACCCAAGCCTTGCACCTCGAACACTGGTGGATCAGCCGAGAAAATCGGCACCGCCATGTTGAGTATCTGCTCTCGCAGAATGTCCCGAGCTCGATCGATCGCTGCAACAGCACCCACCATCACTACCAGCCCCAGCATCGGCAGGTAATGTTAGAACTGACCCTTACCGTCCTGATCGGGCAAGCGGATCATGCACAGCGTGACGTGCAGCAAGCGGTGGTCCAACATACATGGGGCAGCGTCCGGGACGCGCTCCACGATGCGCTGCTGGAGCTCGGCTATGCCTTGAACGATCGACGGCTCATTGATGCGGAAGCCAACGAAGAAGTTACATGAAAGGCGGCCCATCGGTGTTGGCTAGCACCTTGACGAAGATTGAGAGCTTGTGTGATGAGAGGTGCTCGGCATCAGCCACTTTGCCTTTTTGGTCCGAATTGTCTGAGTGAAGGTCATCCACCACTGAGAAAGTCGGATCTTTTCACCAGAAAGGTTACAGTCAAAAGTGACCGTTCGAAGATGCCCAACAACGAATGCGTATCCTTCCAGAAAAGTCTATGGATGCGCTCGTGAATGTGACCGCTGCTATTCGCACACTCTGTCGCCATAGCTACGGACCCAGTGGTGAGGAGGTGCTGGTATTCGCGCCGCCCGATGCGCCGCTTATCACGGCCGACGGCCATGCCGTGCTGCGCGCGAGGCGGCAACAGGACGAAGCAACGAAAAGCTCGCCCTTTGAGCGCGTGATCTTGGATGCAGCGGAGGGAGTGTATCGAGAAGTGGGGGATGGTACCACGCAGTTTGTACTGCTACTTCATGGCGTGTTGGCGCATTTGGCTGGCCATGGTGTTGGAAGTACGGCGACGAGAGTGCGAATGGCGCGTGCACTGGGCATGTTACGGCACCAGTGGGATGCACAGACGCTCTTGCATCATGACGAAGCCGAAGTTGTCATCAAAGAGTCTGAAGCTGTTGAGTGTAACACAGATTCTCAGTTTCTACTGACTCCGAAGGTACGTGACCACGCGTATATGGTTGCAGTTCTAGTATGCTTACAGGTGTTGTGATCCTGACTGCAGCTGCTCAGGCGACTGGACCAAGTCCTTACAACAGCACTTACGGGATCTCTTGGTCGTCAAGTCCTGATGCATATCGTGGGGTTGGTGCTCGTGTGGGTCTTTCAGCAGCCTGTTCTCCATGACCCAGCACGGCGCAATGCTTTCTCGTCCGTGTACCGTCGTCTCCAGGCATTCCTTCGTCATGCACCTGACGCCGTGATACATGCACATGGAAGTGCGTTCACAACATCCTACGTTGTTCCACACGACGAGTTCGTCCTGCGCAAGTCGCTTATCCCAAGCCAGCTTCCGAGTATGCTCAGCGGACCCATGATGAGCGTACGGTTTGTGTGCTTCATTGGACGCCTGGATCCATCGAGCGGCTCCAACCAAATCGTGTACTCGGCTGCTGCTGGAAGCGATCCAACTCACGCTCTTCACAGTCTTCGAAGCTCGGTGACTCGCTTCCTGGCTCAGCTGCGTGAGAATTATGGCGTGCGACTGATCGTGACAACAGAGAAAGTGGAGGACTACGTTGCGGCAGCATGTAACCAACTGCGAATCGCGTGTGTCCAGTACGCTGAACGTGAAGACGTCGACGCGCTGTGCTCTACCTCAGGTATTTGCCCTCTTGCGAGCGTATTCGACGCAGTTGACGGCACCATACACGTCGGAGTGTGTGAAAAAGGAGCTTCGGCGACGCGTCAGTCGCAGACTCCTTCCCTGCATTTGCGAGGAATCCGTCGACGAGAACCAACGACGACCCACCAGGACCAAGTCCCTCAGCTCGTCATCTACGCCTCGAGCAAGGGCGTGTACAAGCAGTATTACAACGCAGTGCTGAAGAGCTTGCGCGTTCTACGCAGCGTCTTAACTGGATCGGGGGTCGGCTCACCGTGTATTCGACTGTGTCGTGGTGCTGGAGCTGCTGAACTGAATATCGCCAAGGCGTTGAGGAGACGTGAAGGGGCCATCTCTGCAGAAGGAGGAGACCAATGGACCGTACTAGCTCATCAAGCATTATCGACAGCCCTCGTTGAAGCAGTGGCCCAACTGCGTGCAAATGTAAACCAAGTCGGCACGCCTTCTTCTAATTCCTCGGATCGACAGAGCACTCGGATCCTTTTGGACGAGATGAGCCGCCTGAGCCTCGCATCTTCGGACCGTGAGCCTGCTCGAGGATACATTCTCGACATGAACCACACAATTTCGACGCGACTTGGCAGGTAAGCGATCGTGTTTGGAGAGATTCAGGCAATGGCGTACTCACTGTCGTCATCAGTATTGTGATTCCGACGCTTGTGACAGGGGATCCACTTGAGTACGGCGTCATTCACCCGTGGCAGCGCATGGCGACGATCATCCACACTGTCCTCCAGACAGCAGAGATGCTGCTGCGAGTGGACGCAATAGTACGTGTGAAGAGAGATGCAGTGAGGCAAAGCACAGGGCTTCATGAAGCCATGGAAGATAAAGACGAAGATGACTACCGGTAGAGCGTTTGGTTCTACAGCCAACAGGCTGGTACTATTTCTTTGAATAGACCAAAGAGAGGGGAAGACATTACATAGCACCAAGCAGTTCAAAGTATGTCGCGAAGCTGTCAGTCACGTGGTGCATGCCAGCTCCTGGCGCTGCATCCAGCGTCGGCACGACGTGCACGATGCGAGGGACGTGCTTCTCCAGGTCGCGCACAACAGAGAGGTCCACTATTAGAATATCAAAGAGCATCAGTCAACCACCATCCATAGGAAAATCCTCAAGCGCAGACACAACTGCAATACCTTCGACGTGGACCTGAGGCTCGAGTTGTCGAACAAACGCGACTTTGCCGACCGACGTGGTGCAGAACAGGATCTTGTGGCCCTTGAGCGGACGCTTGGTCGGCGAGGCGGCGTCCACGGCCGTCATGAAGCTGCGGATGCGGTCGCGCGTGGGCTGGTCATCGCCCTCCAGTATACATAGCACACAGATATCCGCCACCTGAAGCAGATCGGCAAGCACGCGTGGCGTCTCGTCGCCTACCCAGGCGATCGCCGTCGGGTCCGACTTGTTCTTCAGCAGCGCGTCGGCACAAATCGTGATGGTGCGTGCGCCATTGCGAGACGGCAACGTACGATGCAATCGCAGGAGTTGCTCTGAGAGCCCAGCAGTCGAGATGGCGTTGGCTGCCTGCTGGTTGCCGCCGTTCGCACTGCCTGGTAAGCCAGCGCCGCCACGACGAACGCCGTTGGCTCCGTTTTGGCCGAGCTGTTGCTGCTGCTGCTGCGCAAACACGTAGATCGTACCAACGACCACAAGGAAGAGCACGATGAGCAGGCCCAGCGTGCTCTCGTTCTCCATGGGCTCGGTCGCCATCTTCGTCGCTTGCTTTTTTGCTTGTCTCCGACTTGAGTTTGAGGGTCACGTGTGCGATTGTGATGAGGAGTGACGGCCAGCTTCGAAGAGCTCATTTTGCAGTGTGACATACCTCGGTATAATGACTGATCAGATGCTGTTGATTGGCAGAAATTGGTTATTGCACCATTTTCAGCCAATGGAATCCTGGAAAGGCGACGCGGCCGCGTTGGGAGGGATGAATGTATGTGAAAGGGAAGAACAAGCCAAGCAAAGCCCCAGACAATCGCGAATCATGAAGGAAGTGGCGGAGTGCTGCTTCCAGCAGCTCTATGGCGAGATGATGCGCTCCATGGTGCGTCTATAAACGATCTACATTGCCAGTGGACCTTCTTGTGGACTGAAGCGCGTTGGTTTGGGTGTCATTCATCCTGTAGCTCGCAAGATATCCGCAGGCGACTGCGGGCGACAACAACGATGCTTCGCTCGAAAGTGGTGACGCCGAGATCGCCAAGAACCGCAAGGAAGAGCTCACGCTCAAGCTAGAGGCCATGGGTTACAACACTGGCTACCGTTTCGCCGAGCGGTACGTCACCACGCTTCTTAGCGTCTCCGTTTCTACTGTCGCTGACGGAGTGGGGATGACAGATCTGCCAAGGACCGACCGCGCATGAGCGAGCCGCTGGATGTGATCAAGTTTGTGTGCAAAGACTTCTGGATATTGATCTTCAAGAAGCAGATCGACAAGCTCCAGACCAACCACCGCGTATGTCATTTGTAGTTAGAGCTCTTCATGGACAGTCACTCACTCTTTGTCCCTTTTGCCCTTCTCAGGGCGTGTTCGTGGTGCAAGACTACAGCTTCCGCTGGCTCTCGGGTTTCTCATCGTCCAACGACCCGCACACGCGCGAGATGGCGCTGCTCTTTCTCGTGTTTCCCTGTGGACTCATCCGCGGCGCGCTCGCCAACTTGGGCATCACGGCCATCGTCAACGCCGACGTCACGATTCTTCCTGGATGTAAGTTCTTCATCGCCTGCTCTATTCTTGACGAAACGAGTGATCTAACACGTTGCCTAATGAGCGCAGGTCTATTTAACATCAAGATCAAGGGCCAGTAGTAGTTCTCGTCGCTCGTCCACTGGGGGGTCCCTGCAGCTCCCGTACTTTCTCAATCACAAACTCAAAATATGACACTCTACTCCGTCTCGTCGCCTCCGAACGCCTGCTGTCCAAAGCTCTGGATGAAGTCGTCCAGCTCGTCCGTGTGGCCGCCCGTCGCACGGCCGCGTGGCAAGTGGTCCGGTCGGTACAGATCCACGATCAGCACGTATCGCGTCTCCGTGGCACTGTGGTTGAACGCGTAGTGGAGCTTGCTATCGTCAAAGACCATGAGCTCGCGCTCCTCGTGGTAGTTGACTTCACCGCCCACCACCATCGCACAGCACGGCTTGCCACTCTCCAGCGTTGGCACAGTAAGACCGATGTGGCAGCGAAGGATATGGTTCGAGAGGTCCGCCCAACCACGGTGAGCAGCTAGGATAGTGTTGGGTCCCAGCTTGGAAAACAGTGCCGTGCGGATGCCTGGGATCGACCTGATGATCGCTGCCGTTCGCGGACACAACGCCGTCGTCGCGTCCACCCAGGTCGTCTTGGAGGCGTCGTACGCTGGGAATGTGTAGCAGAACGGGAACACGCGCCACTCGCTTTCGCCTTCGCTGTAGTGCTTCTCCGGCCAGAACGGCCACGACGTCGCGGCCTGCACAGTCTGAAGCTCCTCCAAGATGATGTCGTAGTTGGTCTTGAGCACTTCGAGCTGTGGGAATACTTCCTTGTAGGCGTAGTAGTTGGGCATATCGTCGTCCTGGATTGGCTCGAAGTCCTCGTCGCTGTCTTCATCATCAACCTCGTCGTCCTGGTCCACGTTGTCTTCATAATCGACGCTACTCGCGTCCTCTTCCGTCGTCGCCGGTGGGCTGAACGGGTTGATATCCAGCGTGCCTTTCTTACGCAGACACACGAGACGGTAGCCCATCTCACAGCGTTGCAGACGCTCGTACAGCGTCGACTTTTCCACAAAGAACAGCGTCTCCAGGTCCGGACGGTACTCTTGAGGGATGCACGATGCGATGAGCTCCTGCATGTGGCTAGAGTTGGACTTACTGGCCATCGACGCGTTGAAGGACACGAGTCGCTCCTGCTCCATCTCCCACACACACTGGTCCGCAGTGAAGGGCGACGCCACGATCTCCAGCAGCTCATGGTAGATGAAGTCGCGGGCGTCGTCTTGCGGGATGAAGTCCGCGATGAACAGCAAGCCGCCAGGCTTCACCACGCGCTCTAGTTCGCTGAGCGCAGCCCTCAGATCCTGCACTTCTTGCAGACACTGCACGGCCGTGGCGATGTCGACGGACTCGGTGCGGATGTTATGCATACGCTCGCAGTTCTGGTTGATCCACTTGGGCTGTGGCTTCTTGTCCAGCAGTCCATCCATGCGGTTAGCAAAGTTCTGCCAGTTGATCTTGCTGCGCACAATCGCTTGGCTTGACACGTCGACGCCCGTGTAGTTGGCGTTCGGCAGCAACGCCTTGAGTGCGCAAGCTCCGCCACCGGGGCCGCAGCCGACATCTACTACGGACAGAGGAGACTTGTAAAACTGGCTGTCGCTCAAGCTCTTGGCGTTAGGAAAGAGCAGTCGAGGTGCGACCATGGTCACGACCTCCTGGTAGAGCTGCAAGCTGAAGAGGTCGCCTGGCGTGTGGACTTCGTGGAAACGGCGTGCACTTTCTCGGATCTTTTGGAGATCTTCGTCCACGTTGGTATCACCGGCAGCAGCCACCGACGCGACGGGATGGAAACCGATGTTGCAGGAAATGCGGTGCTTCTCGGCGTAGATAGGTGAGAAGTACAGGCCTTCGTAAAAGTCCTTGAGAGTCGGCGGCTTGGACGTCGTCATGATGGGCTTGGAGGGCTGGATTCGAAGCGGATTCGAATGAGAATTACACGATACTGTTGCTTATGATGCCGCACTTGAGTTGTGAGTGCTGTAGCAGCGCTGCAGTGCAAGGGGGGAGAGTGGAGTGTGAAGAAGGAAGCGTGTGCCGTCGCGTGGCGTCACTACGTCGTGCCAATCTTTGTCACCGGCTTTCGATCGTGAGCTGCTCAAAAGGAACATCGGAACAGCCACTTCCGGCTTCACCTTGCACTCTCAACTAGCAACTTTGTCAAACACAGTTGCTCAAATTGAGTACAAATCTGACTACCAGGTCGCCCAAAAGCATGGTTGAATCTGAGTCAATGTCCGTCTGATTCTGAGTCCAGAAGGAGAGTTTGCGTGGGGAGCTCCGTGAAGTGGAGCACTCCATCATCGCCACCAAAACGCAGCGGAAGGTCAAGCGACCGCCTGTCTCCTGACGCCTGCAGCGCACCACGCAGAAGCTTCTTGAGCATCAGCGGCAGCCATGATGAACAAGCAGCGTATGGTGGTCGAGTGGTCACCCCACGACCCCACGCTGTTCGCGGTCGGCGGCGACAATCTGCGGCTGTACGAGACCACGTCGACGGACGTGGAGACCCAGAACGGCGCTCCCCATGGCGCGCCTGCCGCCACGACGCAGCGCAAGCGCTCGTTCCGACTCATCAAGATCAACGCGCAGATGAACGCGCACAATTCGCAGTTAAAGTGCATGGAATGGTACCCGTTCGACGCCAAGCCACTGTGGATCGCGTCGGGCATGAGCAATGGCAAGGTCATCTTGAGCGACTTCCAGGACCCGCGGTCGCGCGTCGTGCGCGAATTCACGCCCAAGTACACGCGTCCGTGTAACGCCGTCGCGTGGAACCACGCGGCACCCAATCAGCTCGCGGCTGGCTTTGAGAAAGTACGCAGCGACTATTGTACACTTGTATGGGACCTCAACACGGCGTCGTCTGGATCGACGATCATGGGATCTGTCGGCGGTGTCAGTGGGCTAGGAAGCCACGCAGACGGAAGTATGGTCGGCACGATGGTGGGTTCTCATATGGACGCGTTGGGCGGCCATGACGACCTGAACATGGTTGGCACGGTGGGCAGTGTCGGCGGCAACGGCGGCAACAACAGCGTCCGTGGTGGGGGCAGCTACTCCCGCAACAGCAGTGGCGTTGCATTGGGCGGTGGCGATCTGAGTGACAAGCCAGTCCATGAGCTATCGAACTCGGAGGCGACCGTGGCGCTCTCGTGGGTGCCTCTCCAGCCGGCGTGTCTGGCGGTGGGCACTGGCTTCAAGTGGCTTCGCATCTACGATCTTCGTGCGACGACAAACGGCATGGCTCCTCTCAGCGTCGTGGCTCACAACAAGGCCGTGCTGGGCGTCGCGTTTGATCGGCACCGGCCCCACATTCTCGCGACGTACACTGACGCACCGCAGGAGGCGATCAAAGTCTGGGATATCCGCCGTCTTGATACAAACCTCGGGCCTCTCGTGTCGCTGCACCACTCGAGCAAGACGCTCGCACAAGTCACGTGGTGTCCAACCAAGCCCGGTATCCTCGCGACGGCGTCAGTGGAAGAGCGATACCTGTCGCTGTGGGACGTCATGAAGCAAGACTCCGTCGGAACCAACGGATCCATGCAGATCAAGAAGCCTTTCAAGCGACGCTACACGTCGGAGCCGCTCGCTTCCTTCTCCTGGCAGCATGTCGAGCCTTCGTCCAGTGCCATGCTACGCGTTCGTGACAAGAAGGCAAATGCGACTGCGCGACTAGCGGCTGCCGCGTTCCCGAACCGACTGCTCACGGCCTCTGTCTCGGGTGAGATCGAAGACATCTCAGTCCACGACTCCTTGCCGATCTCGGTGTCGCCACTGGGCGCCGTCGCGTTCAGCTGCGGTCGCTTGCTGTTTGAAGGTTCTGCGTCGGGCGGCTCTGGCAGTGGGAGTGGGAGTGGCCGCCAGTTCTCGGCCGGCTCTTCTACTAGCGCTGCCATCGAAGACGACATCGCAATGGAGATGCAGCGTCTTGCCAAGTCGCGATACTCGATGGTCGTGGAAAAGAACTTGCGGCTCTTTGCGACGCCGCACCCGTCGCCTCGCCAGCGCCAACTGCGTAGCTTGTGGCAGTGGGTCGACCAAATCGAGACGCTGCGTCGGATCCAGGTATCGCGCATCGCTCAGGTGAGAGGCACGAACGCGACCGGAGCGCAGACGCCGCCAGCGCAAAGTCCATTGCGTGGATGGCCAATGGATCCTGCCGCGCTCACGATGGTTGGTGTGAAGAACCTGCTCGCGGTTTCGGATGACTCGCCGAGTGAGCTGGCCGCGTTGTCGGCTCGAACTGCTTCGACGCCGCTGACGATGATCCCTTCGTCGCTCAAGCTCGACTCGGTTCTCGGCTGCTCGTACTACGAAGGATTTGGTCGTCGCCTTGCCATGTTTGCGTGTAACTGGGACCCAGACTGCGGCCAGGGTGCCGCCTCTCCAGACCTCAACGCTGGCAACAACCTCCCACCTCGACAGGGCGGTCTCCCCTTGTATCGCAGTAGCTCTGGCGCGTGGAGCTCCCAGCGCCAGTTTGAAGAAAACTCAGCGTTCATGTTTGGCAGCCGCTCGTCGAACGAGAACACCCGCCACGAGCTGCGCCACATCCTCAACAAATGCGAGAGTGAGTCGAACTTTGCGCGTGCGGCTGCGCTGGCGGTCTTCCACGGAGACCTCGTGACTGCTGTGACGATTCTCCAAAAGGGAGCGATGTGGCTCAGCCAGATCCAGAACCTGAACAGCGTCATCAACGCGCCGTACTCGTCCGACGTGCTCCAGCTCGTGGCTATGGCGGTTGCTGGCTATTCGACCGCTGCGACTATGGCAGCCGCAGCCCCCGGGATGCCCAATATGTGGGCAAATATGTGCCATCAACTGCTCAAGCGTGAAGAGATCACAGCCCAACACCACCCTCGCTACCTCCACGCCTTGCTCACGTTCCTGTGCGCGGGTGCGAGTGGCCCGACGACTGGTGGAGGGACCATTCGCGGCAATATGCCTCCACAGCCGATGCGCCGTGGCGTGAACAACAGCAACCGCAAATCGTGGGGCAGTGTCGACGGTCTCTCGGTGCTGGCCAATGCGAACAACAACAACGGAAGATCTGTTACCAGTGTGGCGAGCAACGGCCACGCGTACACAACGATTCTCTACGATGCCACGCTGCCCCTCAGCGATCGAATCGCCTTCGCGTGTCGCTTCCTACCCCCGGAGGACCTTCGTCTGTTCGTCATCCAGTGCCAGGAAGAATGCCAGCAGCACGGTCGTCTCGACGGCTTGCTGCTCACTGGTCTCAGCAGCGATGGCATCCAGCTCCTGCAGAAGTATCTCGACCAGACTGGCGACATCCAAACGCTGGCGCTGCTCGCCGCGCGTCTGCCGGCCGCGTACGTGGCGAAGAACGCCGCTGTGCTTGAGAACTGGGTCACGATCTACCAGGATCTGCTGAACCAATGGCAGCTTTTCCACGAGCGCGCGCGCTTCGACGTCGCGCGGTCTCAGCACGAGGACGTGCTCAACGGATTCGCCAACTTTGCGCGTGATCCGGACGGCGAAGAGCTCCAGCACGAGCTCAACGCACCGCCTACATTGAGCGTCCCGCCGCAACTCTTTGTGCGTTGCAACTTCTGCAACCACTCGCTGTCGCTGGCGAATCTGCTGCGTCTCGGTGGCTCGCACTCATCGTGGCTCAACCGCGCGAAACCCAAGCTCAGCTGCTGCCCAAGCTGCCGCAAGCCGCTGCCTCAGTGTGCACTGTGCTTGCTGCCACTGGGTGCCCTCAACCCGTACTTGGAGCTCGCACATCGTCGGTCCAAGCAGACTGCGGAGGCTGTCTCATCGATCGTCTCAATGGCTGGTGTGTCCAGCGAGTCGAACATGGTGGTCGTGGATGACCCAGCCGGTGGAGGAGCTGCGGGCAAGCTGGAGACGACCCACGAAAGCCTCGCGCAGCTCTCGAGTATCCCGTTTGTCGAGTGGTTCACGTGGTGCCAGTCGTGTAAACACGGCGGCCACGCCCACCACATCTCGGACTGGTTCGCCACGCATGATATGTGTCCTGTGACCGACTGTGCGTGCAAGTGCCAACACCAGGATCTCCCCATCGCACTGCAGAAGCGACAGGAAGAAGGACGGCTGCTGCAAGAAGAGCAAGCCGAACAGGAAGAGATCGAGCAGCACCAACGCCACATGAACCAGAGTATCGCGGCCGCGGCTGCAGGCAGCTCAACCGCGGTTGCCCCGGGAACGCCAGCAGTGAATGGGAAGACGGCCACGCCGTCAATGTCTCCTCAGCTCGGGCCAACGCAAGTGCCAGGTGCTAACGGCCTCTCACGTCGTGGATCTCGAAACCAGCAGCAAATGCAGCAGGCCGCTGCTCAGGCCTCAGCCGCCTCGGCGCTTCCCCCTCGCGTGATGCCGCCGTCGTCACGACTCGGAACGCCCATGGCGACGTCCATGAGTGGATCTGCAGGCGAGCTGGGCTCAGGAATGGCCGGCATGTCACTCAGCAGCAAGCTCGACCAGCTCGACAAGGACAAGGGCTCCAACTTTTTCCTGTAGACGACGACGATAGACACGGTAGCCATTGCGTGGACAGAGATGTAGGGAAAAATCGACGATGTTTATCCTGATTACCTCAGTTGTGTCTCTGCTAAATGATCTACTCCTGGCGTCCCTTTGGGTTCATGAGCGCAGGCGCGTGGAGCAGCAGCGTCGTGGGGAGCTGTCCGGGCGTGACGCCGTTGTCGGTGCTGTACATCGCCAGCCAGTCGCCCAGTTCGCGTCGCAGCGTCTCGATGCTGCCGTATCCGTCCACGATGCCACGCTCCTCACACGCGAACTCCAGCTCGCTCAGCGACAGGCTCTCGATGCCTTCCTTCAGCAGCATGGCGTCGTCCACACGGAGCTGCTCGACGCGCTGCTCAAGAAACTTGTCGAGCGTCGCGCGAGGCACAAACTTCCAAGCCCACGAAAACGCCGGCATCAGTGCAATCGACCGCGCCAGGACTTGCATGTGGTGGCGCGAGAGCTTGGGCAACGCCGCTGGCCCGTCGGCAGCAGCATCAAAGAACGGCACGAGCTCACTGACCTGCGCCGGGTCCAGCCCGTGGCGCTTGCTGCCGTCGTCCTTGTGCTGGCTCAGCAGCTCCTTCAGCACGGCTTCCTTGGTGTCGATCTGCTTGAGGAACTGGACGAGTTCCGGGTAAAACACAGCACGAGCATGCGCGTCCTCACGGAAGAACTGGGTCTTCTGCTCCGGACGCCAGAACTGCCACGGCAAAAGCTGCTTCGGGAACTGGTAGCCGATCAGCGGCGCAGCGTAGCCGGCCAAAGGCACGCAGAAGAACAGCAGCAAAGGCAGCGACTTGACCAGATCGCGGTGCGCCTGACGCAGCACCATCATCTCCTGGCGCGTGAGCTGCGCGTCGCCACCGGAACTCTTGAGGCGGCTGCGGACGGCCCACGCCTGCTTGTTCTCGCGGTACAACGCCTTGCCGCCATCAACAAACGGCTGCATCCATTTCGTGAGCTTCTGGTACGGCGTGAGCTCTTTCTTCGGCTCCTCTGAGCCGCTTCCGACGCTGAAAAAGCGCACAGAGTCACCCAGAAGCTGCGTCTGGTAGACGCCAGACGCACGGCCAGCGTAGCGCAGCGAGAGCGGCGTGGCGGCGCCGGTGGAAGCACGACGAGCGACAAGTGAGACCGTCGCGTGGTTGCGTTTCGAGAGCATTTGGAGCACCATGGAGACTGTAGAGGGCCGGGATTTCGAGCCTGAGATAGGGGAGATAGAGGGATGTGGTGTCTAGTGGTGCACGTGCGCTGGGAGCCTGCAGAATGAGCTGGAGAGGCAGGAATTCTGCTTCAGGATCGGCGATGACGGTTGTCGTTGGCGTGAGCTTTTTGGTTCGCTGGGATCATTCCCTGGCTATGACACAGAGCGCACTAAGTACGAATTGGCTTCAACTGGTACAGCTGGTCGTGGGATATGTCCGAAAAAATTGCGCAAATAAATGGCCTCGAAATAGTGACATTTGATGTCCAATAAACACGTTTACGGACCACCTCGTTTACGGACCACCTCGAAATCATGATTAGAACGCATCCAAAACGTGTTGAAGTTTTGGCCAGCTTTATCATCAGGTATTTCGGTCGTGAGCGGAGACAGCGCCGTAGCTTTCCCACGCAGTGGTCTGTGGGCACGAGAGACACATGAGTGATGCTACACTTGTACCATACTAATACGCTGTCGCTCACCTCTATCAGCACGTAGAACTGCAGAAGCTGGATACTGATTTCCGGCGTGAAGGTCTCCACGTGCGCGTGGACGTTTTCTCCAGCGACCAGCTCCACAGTCTCCGCAGACAACAGCAAGTCACTGTGATTGCGAAACACGGCCTGGAAGTCGCTGAATGAGCCCTAGTTTCACCAAAGCGGGTCAGTTTGTCGTCCTGATGGTACAGTGTAGTGGATTTGTACCTACCTCTTGCATCGTGACAACTTTTTCTGGGTCCCAGCAGTGGCTGCGCAATACTTTCCAATAGAACTGCCGGTGGACGAGCTCCTGGAGCTCGCTAGGTTTTGCTAGTATCGACGGTTGGATGGATCCGAGTCGCACTCGCCACACGACTCGATACTTGGCGGTGCGTGGGACGTAACACCCACGCAGTATTAACTCGGCCATGTGTGTGAACGGGTCTTTCGCGGGCTCGCGCCTCGGCTTCTGTTGCCACTCGAGCATGTTGTTGACACCCTGATGCTCGTCCGTTGTGTTGGCATCGTAGTGGTGAAGAATGTAGCGCAGTGTGAGCTACACATTTAGCGTGTGAGGCTGGGCAACAGTATCTCTGAGATAGATTTTAAAACACTCACATGATGTGGCAGCACCACAAACTCCTTGCCCAGCACCTTCACGCATTCACCACCAACCGCATCGCTGTTTTCTTCATCAATTCCACTCGTGAGTGAGACGGAAATCGAAATGAAGTCGCCCTCTTCGCAGTACACTAAGGCTGAGCAGAGGCCAAAGCCGTGGGTGGACGACGAAGATACAGGGAAACGGCCTCGCGCTGCCTCACAGTCCACTGTACCACGTGTATCACACCTGCGATGCAAAGCCACTCGCCAAAACACGCAGGCACCGCTGGCGTCCACTGTACGTGGTGAGAGCGGGCGAGTGTTCTTCGTCCGTGCGGTTGTACAGCTGAAGGCTTGCAGCTTCCACTTGACCGAGACCCGAGCTTGCTTTGCAATCGCTGTGCGTAGTCTCCACAGCATCCGACTCGGCGAGCTGCCGCTGGAGAGAGTGATTGTCTGCAGTGAGCACACAACAGGTAGTGGCTTTGTGCTCTTGGCACTTCTCTCGGCTAGTTCAGCCTCGAATTCCATGCTTTGGTGGACAGCCAGAAGCACGAGGTCGTCACTTTTCTGTTGGTTTTCTTCAAGCTGCTGCTGCATCGCCTGTCGTAGTGACGCACTTGCTGGTATCCTATACAAACCCACACCCTCAGCTTGGTCTCAATGCTCTAATCATCCAGCAGACCCTACCTGCTCAAGTCACCGAGGCTTCGCAGTGCACCCTGGCCTTTCATCGCCTTCACGACTGCCTTCCACGCAGCTGAACGTTCTTCCACACAGTTGAACAGCTCTTCATTCTGCGTGAGATCCAGCAGCACCAGCGTTCGATTGATAGCCAGCATCGCCGCCATGTCCGGCAGAATGTCGCTGCGGATGTCGTTGCGACTCACGTTCAGACTCGTGAGCCTCGCATTCACCTGCAGAGCCTTGAATATCGCTCGCGTGCCCATGGATTTGAGTCGGTTGCCTCGCAAATTGAGCTCGGTCAGCGTCGCAAAGTCGTTCATCTTCAGCGCTGTCGCGACCACTTGAGCTGACGGAATGCCAGCAAAGGCAAACGACAAGTCGAGCACGAGCAGCTTATTGGCAACCTTCATGATGTTCACAATCGACCTGAAATCATTCACAACAGGTGCAATCAGCTGCCAGTACGGAGTAGAGGAAGCTTACAGACGCGATACATAACGTACACGCGCGACAGCTCCGCATGGACGAGTCCAAGACTGTGGAGCGCTCGCGATTGCGGATGGAGAGAGAGTTCTCGAGCCAGCTCTCGCATGAAGGCTTCCCCCGGCGAAGATGTTTGGTCGTGATCACTGAGGCTGTTGCGTTTGCCTGGTGGGTGGGTCTTCCCTACGCGACTCGATGCTTGCTGCTGTGGTGGAGGAGGAGCCAGCAATAAGCGGTCTCGCTCCAAGTGCGGATGGTGCACTAGAAGACTCAGACGAAGCTCGACGATGGTTTGGTTCGATGCTAGCCCTGTGAAACACACAAGCACGGCGTTGGTATCAGTTAAGGATGCGCCCCTACTGATTAGGAAAGCATACCCTGAGCGAGTGTGCGGGCAACGTCTGCGGCGTCTTCAAAGGCAAAGAACCACGGATTCCCAGTGAGATCAAGGGATCGAAGCGCGAGTCGATGCTTGAGACGGTCGGCGATCATCCTCGCAGTGCCGCGGCCGAGTAAATTCCGCGAGAGGTTGACGTGCTGCAGCCCTTCGATACTCAAAATCATTCCTGTTGGCATACAACTTCTCCAGTAAGGACACCACGCAGGGCACTGAGACATAAGCACAGCACAGCGTACGTACGGATCTCTTTGATGCAGGAGTCGTCGAGCTGGTTGTCCTCCAAGCTGATCGATCGAAGAGCTTCAAGCAGAAACAAATTCGCAGCCAGGGACCTCATGTCTGTGCGTTTGAGATTCAAACCTGAGAGCTCCAAGTGCTTGAGACTTCTCAGCAGAGGCGGGTCGACGCGTACGAAACACGCTACGAAGTGCTGCTGACGCAGTTGCACCACGACGGTCTCCTCTCTTGCTGATACTTCACCCTTTATGGCCTTGACGGTCTCTTCTAAGCGTGATGAGTCGACTGGAGCTCGACGGCTTTGCTTTGGACTGGTGTCACTCTTCTGACTCTCCAAACTCACGCGTTTGCTTGGGCGCCTTTTTACAGGAGAAGGCGACTGTGGTCGTGACGATCGCCGACGGAAGCTGAGCTCAGGCTCTTCATCATCGGCCTCCACAGCATCGTCTTCACTCTCTTCATCAAGAACCCACGGAGCTCTTCGCGGATCCATCGGTGGGTCGTCGTCCGTCTCGTCACTCACACGCTGTTGGTTCGTTCGACTCATGAACTCGCCATCCTCTGAACTCTCGTCTTCATCTTCATATTGGACATTGTAGGCCTCATCCTCGTCGCTGCTCACAGGAGCCAGTACGACTGGCTTCCAGCTCGTTCTCAAACGGCTCTGCTGTGGCTCATCGTCCTCTTCTGACAGCGCGTCTTCGTCGTCACGCGAAAGCGACGACAGCGACGGAAAGGACTCGAGCGACAGAGACAGAGACAACGCCGCCGTCGCATAGCGGTGTCTGGTTGGCTGCTCAGCCATCTCTCTCTCTGTATTGCGAGTGAGTCTGCGATGGGTCCAGTCAGCAATGGATCCCCTGGATCCCTGCAAAAGAAGACTCGCGACGCTTCAAGATCCATGGATCCACCAGAACTGAACTGACTGCCACTGTGAGTCAAGTGTGAGAAAGGCAACAACGACGCATGGGAATGGGCCATTCAAAGTCCTCTTTGGTGAGGAGTTCATTGCTACTACGTTACGGGGTGCTAATAGATAAGGAAGGTTGGACCACGCAAAACACACACACACACACCTCACAGTGGGGGGGGGGGGGGG